>NW_019168048.1:30135547-30370225 GCF_002303985.1 Durio zibethinus | reverse complement strand
ATTCCAACTCTGATTTGATTTCAATCTCTTTAATTGGGGAAATTTTTTTAGATGTCAATTTGTTTTTTTCCTTTCTATAGCCGGTATTGTTACAGATTTTGTAGCAAAAAATTTGGATTCTGAAAATTGTTTTCTACTTAGTTGACTGATTTTTTATTTTTTAGTTATTTCTTTGTTTTATTTTTCTTTTTTATTGCAGATATTGTCAAATCATTGAAGGAATATAAAATAAAACGTGGTTTTAAACAAACTTTTAATGTTTAATACCCAATCTCACCAAAAAATAATAAAAAAAAAAGACAAGAAAAAGTTTCCTCCTATTGTAATTACACTTTTAATGTTTTATTACATTTTAGTTTATACTAACAAAAGAAGGAATAACTTTTTAAAACCTGTTTGCAATAATCTTTTGTTTTAAGATTAATTTAACAAAAGATTATAAATATCATCTATATATAAAAATATGAATTTCAAAAGTGATAATAGTGAACGATCAAAATATTTTTAGTAAATCAAAAGTGATTATAAAATAATTTTTTATTATTAAATTTTTATTGAGATAAATTATAATTTGAACTCTTTTATTATTAGACTTAAAAATTGTAATTTGAATTTTTTTTATATTATTATACTTTTACACAAAAAAAATGACTTTTTATTATTAAATTTTTATTAAAAGTGATAATAATGAACAACTAAAATACCCTTAATAAATCAAAGTGATAATAAAATAATTTTTTATTATTAAATTTTTATTAAGATAAATTATAATTTGAACTCTTTTATTATTAAACTTCTTTAAAACTGTAATTTAAGCTTTTTTTTTTTTATATTATTAGACTTCTATAACAAAATAATTAAATATTCACGTTCCTTTAAAGAAATCAATTTACGATATCAACAAGAAATCTTCTTTTTTACATTACTATTAGATTTTTCACTCTCCCTATTCAGGTAACTTTGCAACTTATACTAACTTTTGATTAAAATTAGTTAATTTAATTATTTTTTCTTTGAATTTCAGAGTGTTTAATGCTTATGCTTCTTTTATTAAGCTAAAAACAAATATACATAATTACAAGGAATGTTTGTATACTCTGATTTTTGCATGCGTAAACAGCTAACAAATTTTAAGAGATGAAAGTTTCTAAATAGTTCTAACCTTGCATTACAAGATGATATATATCACTTTTAAGATTCAGATTTTTTTTTTTTATTGCTGGTGGTAATACAAAGCATATAAATGAATTTGAAGAAAACCAAAGCTAAAATTCTCTGGCTCATCATTATATTCCTTAATGAATATAAACATCACTTTCATGCTAATACATTAAAAATGATAATTATAACTTAGTAATACTACGAAAAATATTTTTGACTTTTCTTTGTTAGATTCAAATAAGACAAAGAGATGGTCTTCACCTTATATAAAGATAAATCCACATAGTGATAACCATCAAGAACAGAAAGCAAAAGAAATAGACTCCTCAGTTCTGTTACTCAAACTATACATGAATCCCCCTGATATGCTTATACAATTAGCAATACTAGAGGAAAAGTAACCAGGTATTTGGAAAAAAATATAATCAATAAACCTATGTTCACGAGCCTGATAAGATGATAAGATATGTAGCTTTTACAACTTTCATTTAAATATAAAAACCACATACAAACATTTCTCTTCCTAAATAGATAGTGCAGTTCGTTAGAAGCTCTGATAACATTGCCCCAAAAAGGCCAAATAAAGCATCAGAGCATCAACAGAAATGTTATGTTGAATGAAAAGAGAATATAGTATACTCCCCCCAAAACCAGACAATAGATAGATAAACCCAACACACACTGCTAGGGGAAATAACATATATCATTTATAACACCATGATGGGCAAAATCACCCTCAAGGTAGGTATCAAAAGAAAAATCTGAAAGTAAGATTACAAAATCCAATAGACTTAGTACTGTTGGAATGAACAAATCCATCCACCAAGTAATGCAATCAATGGATCATCTATAAGTCATATTTATATTGATATTTCATTTTGTTAACTGATCAAGACTAACCAAAAACTTAACTTCAAAATTTCACATATTCCAAACATATTATATACTACAACACAAAATTTTCCTAGGAGAATTTGGAATAATTAATCAAACATTAAAAAAAAAGGAAGATAACATACTAAATCGAAATTACTGTTCAAGGCATATTCCAATGAAGACCAAGCTCAACATGTTTGCTAGCAGATGAATAATACCAGCACGAAGCCAGATGCAAGGGCTTTCTTGTAGTATGTTACTGCCATAGGAAGACTTAAAGACATAGATGCTGGTGAAATATGACAAAAAAGCAATGTAAATAAAATGAAGATGGAGGCTAAATTACTACATATATTAGTGTGATTCCAGTGAAAACCCATTTTCTTGGAAGCAATAATCATTCACATAAGGTTTTGCTTCTACAATCAATCATTTATATTTACATTTACATTATTCCTATGCATATTCAGGAGTCAGCAGAACATGGTGTGTGCTTTAACCATTATAAAATCTCTATTAGTATTTATTGATTGCATGATGAGGGCAATAGAAAGCAGAAGTACCTAGACTCCATCTGTTGAACTTCCTCAGCTAATGTCTTTTGCAGATATTCACAATTTGAAAATCCATCAAAATGAACCAACTTTCTAACTTTTTGTAGTGTTTCCCTGAATAAATACAAACAGTAGATTCTTTCAAGGATTATACATGAAACTGTTGATGCACAAGACATCTACCCACATACATCATACATCTATTAGAGATGCATGCATAAGTTCACATTCATGCATGCCATATGTACATGCTGTTAAATTAACAGTCATTGAAGGAGATTTAATACTAAGAATGCCACATAATAAGCACTAAACTAAAAAAATTTTACATTTTTACATCCTTGATAAGCAAATGCAGCATCATTCAAATTTAATATGCATAATGTCATTATCATTAAAAAGTTTAGATCAAGTTAGACATTGAACAATATCTTTTAAATGAAAACCTTTGTGTGATTTTTTGTGCAAAACTTATGCATGTTTATCTTTTTGTCTTTTTGTGTAAAGATTCTTCTCTTCTTTGTAGACAAATACTTGGCTCATTCCCATTGGTAAAACTATCTGCTGGATTGCTTGGAATTTCCTACATCAAATTTGACCTTAATCAAGAAGAAAAAGTTACACATCAGTGAATTCTTTTAAGGTGAAACGAAATTCATTGGAACATGACAAGATATCAAGGTAAAAGTTTATTTTATGCTATTTTTTAAAATTATGCATTTTAAGATTAAATATAATAAAAATTTATGTATAACAAAATTTTCAGATAACAAAAGAATTAATCATTCAATTAATAGAACATGCAATTACCTTCAATCAATGAAAGCATCAATGGAGGATTATCCTAAGCAAAAAAAAAAGACGAAAGAATGACTGGTTATACATAGCTCTATCTTCTCCATATGACAAACAAGGTTAGTTTTATAAGATTTTTAAATGAAAAAATACAATTGTATTTATTTCAATTTTCTTTAGAATTAATATGAAACTATTTTATCAGTGGAACATTGTATACTCCTTCATTTTCTCCATTACATCAATTGAAGAATATTTCATGTTGTAATTATTGTGTGCTAAAAAGTTTGAATATGAGCCTCCATCATTTTGTTGTCAAACTGGTCAAGTGAAATTAGCTACCACTCCTGTTCCAGAACAATTATAGTATCTTTTGTATCTCAAACTGAAGAAACCATTGAATTTCGAAAGCACATTAGATCTTACAATAGTATGTTCTCATTCACATCATTTGGAGTTAGGTTAGATAAGGATCTTGCATCTTCAAGACAAGGTATTTACACTTTTCGAGCACAAGGGCAAATATGTCATGATATTCCAGCATTAGTTCAAGAAGAAAATACTCCATGTTATTTTTAGCTGTATTTCTATGATACTGGTAATGAACTTCAAAATAGAATGAAGACACAACATAATGAAAACTTAAGTGCAAAAGTTGTGGAGATGCTAATAAAATTTTAGAAGAAAATCCTTATGCCCAAGTCTTACGAAGATTAAAGGATATATCTTCTTTTGAGGATTTTGAAATTCGTATTGCGGGCAAATGCTAATCTAGATCAACGAGTTTATAATCATCCATCTGCTGATCAAGTTGCTGCTATATGGGTTGAAGGAAACAACTCAAACATTCCATTTGAAAGAGATATCATAGTTCATGCTTATTCAGGAAGACGACATAAGAGTTAAACATTATTTCGGTTGTTATGATCCCTTACAGTATCCTTTACTCTTTCCAAATGGAGAAGTTGGTTGGCATCAAAATATTAATAAAGTTATTTTGAATAATGCTAATGAGAATGAAGCAACAATTGGAAATAGATCATCTTTTCATTTAGCAGAAGAAATTTTTGAAAGATAATGTTAAGGTAATTATCATGAACTTAATATTTTTAAAATTATTATAAGTTTAATTTTTTAAATGTTATTTATTTCTCATTACTTTTATCATATCATATATAGTAAAATTTTTATCTAGAATTTGTTACTTTCATTGTTAGCAAATCATTTTTTAAAATTTTCACTTTCTTATATAAAATTGTACTTTGCTAATCAGTAAAAAAATACATGCACTATTCATTCAATTAAATCCTTAATAAATATTAGCTTCCTATGACAAAGATTCTATTTTTTTATTTTATAATATCTAATCATACTTTGTTAATTTTTTATTTTTATATACTTGATTAATGTTAGTTTTATGTTAAAGACTCGTAGCATTAGTCTTTTAGTTACTTTAGCATTTGTACAAGTTTTTAGCATTGCTTTAACTTATTGATATTTTATTTCCTATAATAATCTTATGTTTTATTGTTAAATTGGTAGTTAAAATAGTAAACTCTAAAATTTATTTATTACTTCAGGAATTGTTGCAGAAAAGAGTAGAAATATGTCAATAAGGGAATATTATTGTTTCAAATTCCAAATCAGAGAGTTTGAAACAACAATAACTATATACCTTTTGGCTAGGCAATTGTTTCAACAATTTTTCGTAGATATGTATATTAAAATTGAAACATCAAGGCTTGATTTTTACAGGATAAAGCAATCAAATATTTGATCTGAATTGTATCAAGGAATTGTTGATAGTGTAATAGCCGGAGAAGTAAGAGGAAGCCAAGTGGGAAAGAGGATAGTTCTTCCTGCAACTTTTATTAGTGGCCCTAGAGACATGCGGCGTAGAGACTATGATGCAATGACTTTGGTCCAACGATTTGGAAAGCCAGATCTTTTTATGACTATGACATATAATCCAGAATGGAAGGAAATTATAAATGAGCTCAAAGAAGGTCAACTTGCTCAAGATAGACCAGATCTGACTTCCAGAATATTTCGTACTAAATTGCAAGATCTCAAAGATCAAATTTTCAAGAAAGAAATATTCGGAAAAGTTGCAGCACGTGTCTATGTTATTGAATTTCAAAAAAGAGGACTTCCCCATGCCCGTATATTAATCATATTAGAAGAAGGAAACAAGATTTTATCTGAAGATCAATTTGATAGATATGTTTGTGCTGAATTGCCAGATAAAGAACTTTATCCAGAGCTGCATGAATTGGTTGTGAAAAACATGATACATGGCCCTTGTGGAAAATACGGACCTATCAAATCATGCATAGTTGATGATAAATGCAAGTTTCACTATCCTAGAGCTTTTTGTTCACTGACACTGCAAGGAAAAGATGGATATCCAATATATAGAAGAAGAGCAAATGGTTCGTAGGTGAAGATAAAGAACAAAATTGTTGACAACAGATGGATTGTACCATATAATCCATATTTTTTGACAAGATATAATTGTCACATAAATGTTGAGATATGTTCAGGAGTGAAGGCAGTCAAGTACCTTTATAAGTATATATATAAAGGGCATGACAAAGTTGCTGTTTATATTGCACAAGATGACGGGGATAATGTCATTGATGAAATAAAGTAATTTCAAGATGCAAGATGGGTATCTCTTCAAGAGGCTATATGGAGAATTTTTCAGTTTGAGTTGAATGAAATGTCTCCTCCAGTCATAAACTTGCAGTTACATCTTCCAAACCAACAAGTTGTGTATTATTGGGAAAATCAAAATTTACAAAATGTGTTGTATTGGGATCATGTGTCAAGAACAATGTTGACAGAATATTTTGAAACATGTGCTAATGAAAGTAATGCAAGAAAGTATTTGTATAGAGAATTTCCTGAGCATTATGTGTGGAACAGACAAAATCAAATATGGACAAAAAGACAAAACAAAACTGTGATTGGCCGCATAAATAGTGCAAATCCAAAAGAAGGTGAAAGATTTTATCTGAGACTTTTATTGAATCATGTTAGAGGGCCTACTTCTTTTAAAGATTTATTAACAATTGCTGGAATATGTTATTTGTCATTCAAAGAAGCAACAGAGAAAAGAGGTCTTTTGGAATCAGATGAAAGTATCACAGAGTGTTTGATTGAAGCAACAACATATCAAATGCCAAAAGCACTTCGAAAATTGTTTGCTATAATATTATACCATTGTGAACCTACAAATGTAAGGAAACTTTGAGATAGATATTTTGAAGCAAGGTCTGAAGATTTCAAAAGGATTCATAAAAATGCAATCTTCGCAATAGTATCAGATACATCGACAAGTATCAATTATTTTTTAGAAGGTATATGCTAATAATTTTTTCCTCTATTAAATTATTTTACTTTCATTTTTAAATTTTGCTTATATGATGCCGTTTAATTTTTATACTTCTTTTTTATAAACTTTAGGATACGATGATGGGGCATTTGATTTTATATAAGTGGAATATCGTAAGATATTAAGAAATTTAATAAGTAATAGAAAAAGACAAAAAAAAAAGTGATCCATAATTCATTTGAATAGTTTGAAAAAGACATGATAAGTGTTTTTTTATATTTGTAGAGTTAGATCAGACAAACTCGCCACTTTATGCTTGCAGAAATATCTTTAGAATAACATAACAACAAATAGATATACCAATGATCAAAAAGTTTAATACCTTTCTCTCTAATTATTTCTTATACAAGAAGATTGGAATAGTAGTATTACTTGAATACTCATATAAAATTCTATAAAATTTCTGACCATTATATATGATCTAAGGTGAAAATTTTTCTAATGACATTGTGCTAAAATTTATTATGTTATAAAGGTATGGGGAACAAAACAATTTGTGATTATGATTTACCTTCTTTACATATTGATCCGATGGAAGGCAAATGACCAAATTGTACAAATAATAGAAGAAGAATCAATACAAATTCATCCTGAAGATCATGATGCAGAAACAAAATTATATCCTGAACAAGAGAAAGCATTCATAATTATAATGGAAGGGATTAATTCAAGAAGAAGTGGAGCTTTTTTTATTGATGGACCTGGTGGTACAGGAAAAACATTTCTTTATCAAGCCTTACTTGCACAAGTAAGATCAAGACATATGATAGCATTAGCTACAGCAACATCTGGTGTAGCAGCTGCAACACTACCTGGGGGTCGAACAGCACATTCACGATTTGTTTTACCATTAAATCCTAATGAAACAGATTTTTGTGGTTTCTCAAAACAAGATGGGACTGCAGAGTTGAAACGAAGGGCATCCCTAATCATATGGGATGAAGCACCTATGGCTAAAAGATTTGCCATTGAAACTGTTGATTGAAGATTAAGAGATATCATGGATAGCACAGAAATTTTTGGAGGAAAAGTAATTGTTTTTGGAGGAGATTTTCGTCAAGTGTTACCTGTTGTTCCTCATGGTACAAGAGCAGAAACAGTTAATGTTAGTTTTGCAAAGTCTTATTTGTGGAGTAAGATAGAAAAATTGAAATTGACAAGAAATATGAGAGCAAGATTAGATGATGGCTTCAGTGGGTTTTTGCTTCGAGCAGGAAATGGCGTTGAACCTACAATAAGTAATGACTTAATTCTTCTTCCAAAGGAAATGGTGATAAAATACGAGAATGATGAGATTTCCGATAGAAAGCTGATTGACAGCATCTTTCCTTTTCTTACAGAGAATGCCAGGTCTAAAAAATATATGATGGAACGTGCAATTCTTGCAACAAAGAATAATTATGTTGATGAACTCAATGAAAAAATGACAAAAATATTCCCAGGGATCAATATCAATAAAAGTTAAATAATTGTTAATGTTGCCATATTGATATTTATAGATGATATATGACTAATTTTGATTATATATTTGCAGGTGAAAGCAGAATTCTATAGTTTTGATAAAGAGAGATGAAAAATATTGCTATGAGGAGGAGTTTTGAACATTCACCAAAATACTTCACACACATAAGTTGAACTCAATGAATTGCCCATTATGTCTAAGAAATTTAATCCTTCAATCAGGTTGTGCAATGGAGGAGAGGTTACAGTCAAAGGATTTGACAAAAATGTCATTATGCAGAAATTACAACTAGGACAAATACAGTGAAAAAGTTCATTCTGAAGATTCCTCTTAAACAAGAAGATAAAAGTATCCATTTAAATTCATACGAAACATTTCAATTGACTTTGTTTTGCGATGAAGTGAATAAAAAATTTCAAGATACCAATTGGAGTTTATCTTCCTATCCATTTTTTTACATGGTAATCTTGAATTTGCATTATCTAGAGGAATCTCAATGGCTACAACAAAAGTTTTAGTCAAAACTGAGAATTCTATAAAAGAAAATGAGACACACAGAAAATGTGGTTTACAAGGAAGTTTTACTTTCAGAAACATAATGAAACAAAACTTTTTTTTTAATATTTATAAGTGTTTTATTTGTATTCTTACTCAAGACATTTGACAAATGTTATTTTTTATTAAGGTATACTTGACCATCTATTGTCTGGAGTAGATGCAGCGAACTAATCTGTTCAATATGTTTTACAAACAGGCAAAGAGAAAGAAGAAATGATAGAAACAACAAAAAAACCTAGGAACCAAACATCAAAGTAAAAACCAAAAAAAAAAAACTATATATATCATATATATATGTTCTTGAATCTTGAAACTGTTTGAGCACAAAAATTGATTGATGAGATTAAAAGAAGTAAATTAAAGAGATTACGTGGAGAGAACAAGGTCCTCATCTATCTTCTTCCCCAAGGGAATGCTTTAAATTTCCTGGAGAACATATCAACAGAAAAATAAGAGTAGGGTAGCTCAATGCTGTACCAATATTGTGCTCGATCTTTCTTGGATAAAACCTGCAAAGTCCAAAGGCAAAATAATTTTAAGTTGAATAACCAAGAGACTGTACTACAGGAAAATGAATGTGATCGCAAATAGAATTTCACTTTCCTCTTGAATGAAGTCCACCATCGCTTTCCTCTGAGGACACCTAAACCCACAGTTTTCAAAAAATTCAAGAATGTGATAGCGCGGTCCATGATTCAAGATTTTCACCCATCAACATAATATCATCAAAGAGATCAAAAGTTTCAGGTGCAGGTTGCAGCAGCGAAACCAACAAAGTAGCATCTGTCATATGCACAAGCTGCTAAAGACAAGCAACAATCTGAAATGCTGTGGAATTGTCAAGTCCATTTGCCATCTCATTCATAAACAAAGTTTTTATGGGACCTATAACAATCTCCCCTGAATAATTTGGAGAAGTTGAAATCAGAACTCACCCAAGATTTAGCATTTATCTATTTAGGGTTAAATCCCTTGGCCTAGCATGCGCATGCATCTTACTGCAGAGCATTATTTTGGTAAACTTTGTTATTTACATACACCAAATTCACTACCTGTAGTCGACCTTTTCTTCTAACCACCTGAGATACCTCTTCTAAGGGCATTACTAACAAATGTTTCAGAGCAAATATCAAGTCCAAGAATTTGATAAAAAAATGCAAGAACAGCAGAAGTAGATGTTAGCAGGAAGAACTGATAAACAAACCACAGTTAATTTATGCTTGCAATAAATACTAATTAGCAATTAAGCTAGCTATTAACCAGTGAGACCTTGACATTTGGTGTTGAGGGTTCAACTGAAATTATATATATTTTCATTTCCTGTCTCATTTCCTGTCTTACTTAAAATTTGTAAGTAAGTGTAAAAACCTAAGTACATTATGTGTCACAGTTCTTGGAGACTCTGTTCCTTCACTTTTCCCAGTTATCCTATGTGCTATTTTAACATAAAGTTGAACACTCCATTTCTAAACTTCCTTCATTTGCTTTTGTAGAACACAAAAGCTTTTGCAACATAAACTTCAACCAACATCAATAATCAAATTAAACCTCCATGTATTTAAGTCAATCAAAGCTTAGTATGCTCTATTTTTTTTTTTCAATTATAAAAATATAGATAACTTGTCAAAGACTTGGAGAAAGAACTAACCTTTTATAGGCCAGAAAGCCAAATCAACAGAGAGATTCAAGAGAAATTTAGCTCATCCTTTTAGGTGAAAGGAGCATTCAATGTTCCTGTATTTCAAGAAGCAGGATTAATGGTTTAATAGAAAATCATTCATATAATACAAGAAAAAGAGAAAAGAAAAACTGGGTTTTGCTTGGTTAACTTGAAAGTTCCATTGCAGCAACAAGTCAGCGCTGAAGTCCCAAATTTCTTTCCCAAATAAATAAGCAGCAAGGGTCATATTCCAAGCAAAAAACCTTCCAGCTGACAGATACGATCATGCAGATAATTGCTGGGGCCACCATTCCAGCTGCTGGAAGCCCATGGCTTAAACCATTACATCGTAGAAAACCTTGATGATGAGGACACGGATGACCTCGATTCTGAATCTGAGCTTGGTATTTATAGCAGCCGGGAGATAGTCTATGCAATGTAATAGGAAGAAGACAGCTTCTCTGCATTAATGGTGGACTTATTTCGGGCATATCAAAGTGTGAAGACATGGTTGCAGAGAATTTATGTTGGAGTGCCTGGTAAAGTATCAGAGAGAAAGACTGTAACAACGCTGGTCTCAAATTGCCCTGGTCCATTGAGTCCATTATGTTCATAAAATGAAGCTTTATACATGAAAATAAAGGGAGCTTATACAGTATATGAGAAAAAAGGGAACTTATAAACATGTCTGAAGCCAATTTAAGTTGATATCTTCCTCATGAACTTTTACCTTTAGATTGGTGAGATCACATTTGAAAGAATACCATCGATAGGATGTCTCCTCATCACAGATGACATCCTTCAAATGTTGAAGCTTTTTTATTGTTGAAGGTAGGTTACAGCTGGAGCACCCCCTCATACAGAGCTTGCTTAGATTGTGCAGTTCACCAATCTGGATTGGCATGTTGATGATGCTTAGACAGTTGGAAATGTTAAGAACAGTAAGCTGGGATAAGCTCCCAATGGTCTCAGGCAATGTCTTGAGGTCAGTACAGGATGTTAGTCTTAGCACTTTCAAGTTTACCAGCTTTCCAATGCCTTCAGGCAATGCACGAAGCTTGTGACAGTTGGTGATACTAAGCTTCATCAGTTGAACAAGATCACACAACCCATCAGTCAGTTCCACCAGATCATCACAATAGTCAATGTCAATTTCCAAAAGATTTGGAAAAATATCTAAGATCCTGTTAGTACCATTCTTAAAAGCCTGACCAATAGTACACATAACCAAGTGGAAAGTTACTTAATTCGGTGGGTAGATACCATTATTCATGACTATCAAAACCTTCAATTTCTCCATTTTCTCCATGAAGACAGGCAAGGTGTAGTTCTTTGTCCGAAAATTGAGAACTAGAACCTCAACTTCTGGTGCTTGAATGCTGCCCCAATTGAATGAGGATGTTTCATCTGTGATTAAACGGCATAAGAAGTTAGCGGTAAGAGTAAATTTCTTAATTTGTGTGTATGTGTCTGAAGGTTGGAGAGGTACAGCTAACAACCTGTGGAAATAGACAAGAGGCGGGCACCAAGAAGTGGTTGCTTTTCTTCCAACCACCAATTGGGAAAATTATTGCTGCTTAGTTCTACAATTAACCTCTTTCTTTTTTCAACAGGGTCCAAGCTGCTCAGATAGATAGCCAGCTCTCTTAGAAGATCATGCTGCATGATGAAGTGATCATTGTAGTATCCATCAGCTTCACTTGCATCTTTCCTGGTGAAGAAGAAACAATAAATATGTTGGTAAAGACACAAACAGGTATACCATAAACAATAACTTTGTGCCTATCTAATAAAGGAAGCAAGTTTGAGGATTTGTCCCGTTTGATTTCCATTTAGTTTAATGGAACTATAGGCTACCACAGAAGAAACCCCTACAATATGAATAGAATTGAAGAGAATACTTAACGAATATGGACGGCGAAACGAAGGAAATGAAGAAGGCGATAAATGAGGTCGGCGGTTACCATGACCCCCAGGATAAAGGGTTCCGCTGATGATTCGACCTAAAAGGTACCAACTTTCGTAGTCAAACCAGTTCCAGAAATTGTAGAAGCCATTTTGGGTAAGGTAAAGAGTGGTACGGTAGTTGAAGTAAGGGTCAAATTCATGAATCATGCATTCATAGCAGAGGACGGAGAAGAGACGGGCATTGAAAACAAAGATGTAAAAAAAAAAAAAAAATTGAACCATGGGCAGTACCTGAAGAAATGGAAATGCAGAGAAAATCTTCAAAAATTTAACAGAAAACGAAGTTCAAAGTACAAAATCAAAAGAAGGGAAACGCTTTTTAGTGGTTTATCAAAAATAAATGAGGAGTTTTAGAGAGAGGAAGAGAAAGCATACCATAAGACATGTCAGAGACCCAAAAAGATGATGTCTTGAAGATGGAAACCGGTAAGAAAATGGCCAAATTCTAATTATTAGTGTTATTATTTAATTAAATAGATTCTAAAAGTGAAAGGCTTTAGAACGAGCAAGGTAAGATAAAAATGACAAAGTAACAGACTTTTTTTTTTTTTTACTTTAAATGATTAAAATTTAATCTTTCTTAGCTCCAACTATTAAAAAAATTCAAGCCTGAATTTTGTTCCAAAATCTCAATTTTGAATTTATCTAAACATTTCAATGAATAAAAAATAAAATTTTTAAATATAAATTTATATAAATTTAAAAAAATTTAAATTAAAAAATAATTTAAACTTAAAATTAATCCAATCAAATTAATAATATCTTAAATTTAATATTAAAAATATACTTTATCACTACAGGTAATAATCACATCTTTTGTATTTTGCCATCAGGAAATATAGTAAAATAATTATATATCTTATTTATTATGCCGTGAGGTAATATATATATAATATTAAAGTCACAATTCCTACTTTTACTAGACTTCAAATCTTTTAATGTTTCACTTTTGTTTCGGATTATTATTTAACTTAGAAACAAAGTTTAGTTAAACAAAACAAATCATTCAAAGAACTTTAATAGATATCAAAGTCTTTATGTTTTAGTGTAAAAACTATAAAGCTAAACTTATTATTCCATAGTGTTATCAAATGCGTAGGTATTTCTTGCATTATATAAACTTCAATATTTTTTCATAAAACTTTTAAAATTAATTTTACAATCATTCAAACAATCTAACTATTTATTATTTATTTTGTCATTGTAGCTTCAAATTTTCATCACAATGGAAGAAAAGAAGTAGACATATTTATTATTTTCCTGTATTTTCAATTCACTTGTTTTTGCTTCTTTATGGTATTGATATTATTAGTATTGTTAACTTGGTCACCTAATATGCTAAAGTTGGGATTTGGGAAGGTTTTCATCCATTTGCATGTTAACCAACGAGAAAAATAATTAAAATTTGTTATGAATTCATTATTATTCCTTACAATACAAACATAATGGCTAATCAATATTTAAAAATAAATCAATTAAATGTGAAAAATGATAAAAGTTGTAGTACTTAAAAAAAAAATACAAAAGTGTACAATAATGCACAAGGATCAAAAAAGCTTTTAAAATTGATCTTCATTGATGAAGAGGTAAAAATCTTTAGTTCTTTTTTAATATAATTTTGATATAACATTTGAATATTTTAATATAAATTCTGAATTTAATCTTATTTATGAATTGCAGGGAACAAAAATTTCAGCTGTGATGTTTAATGAGACAGTAACAAAATTTCAATTCTCTTTAATGAAAGACAAATCATATATAATATCAAATGCATTTGTCAAATCTATTAAGAAAAAATATTTTAATGTTAACAAAGAGATTGAGTTAACAATTACATTTTATACCAACATAAGAGAAGTAGAAACTCCTATAAGTTTAGAAAAAATGTTGCTTGATTATCATCTAGTGGATAAAGTGATGGAAATCCCAAAAGGAGAAATATTTGGTAAGTTTTCTTCATTTTATATGAATTTTATTAAAATAAATATATATTTAATTTATTTATTAACATTAATATATGTTAATTACAGACACATTAGGCTTTGTTATTGAAGTCAAATCTTGTATTATGGGACGCAATGCCAAGCGTCAAATAACAATAATGAATGATAAGTAAGTATATATTATACTATAGTTATTTTTATATATTTTCATCATTTGAAACTTATTTAATAAAGATCATTATATATATCTATATATATATATATATAATTGCAAGATGAAATCCATTGAAGTATTATTGTGGGGAAGTTGGCTGAAATTGAAGGTCAATTACTTGAAGACATAAAAGAAAAAAGACCAATTATTGCATTATTAAATGTACAAGGAAACACATATCAATGTAATTGATATATTTTAAAATTATATTTTATCTTGGCTAAAACTTGCTTAAATTTTTTAAACTTATTATTTACTATTTATAAACTTGGTCAAATTTTCAAATAGTTTTTTTTTTTTAACTTATCATTTACTAATTGTATATTTTTCAGGTGTTTATC
This sequence comes from Durio zibethinus, assembly GCF_002303985.1. The sequence goes on along the minus strand of NW_019168048.1, from coordinate 30,355,296 downwards.
AACTAAATACATTCGCAATATCTTCCATCGTCATTAATCCTACAATAAAAAAGACAAAGAAATTAAGAAAGTGGTAAGTTCTTTATTTTCTTTAAATACATTGCACTCAAATATTTTAGAAATAAAAATTATTTTATATTAATTAATTTATTTATTAAGATATTTTATTACGAAAGTCACAATGTGATATCATACTCAATGCTTGAGAAAAAAAATGGAAGAATTGGAAGTCACTTTGGAACAAATCATTGATCCATCATTTGCAACTACAAAGGTGTCTAATTGGTCCGAGCCTAAGCTCATTGGGCCTGGTTCAATGGGGTCTAAATGAGAGGCCCAACTGTTTATTTTTATTTTTATTCTTATTTTTTTTTAATTTTGATTTATTTATTTATTTATTTTATTTTAAGATAATAGGATATTAGCACAAAAAAAAAAGAAAAAGATAAAATTTTACCATGTAAATGCATGTTGGTAGAATTATACAGGGATTGAATCGGTTTTGTGATGAAAATAGTTCCCAATAATCCAATTTGTCAGCCTTTCCGAGCAACGGGTATAGACCAAAACCCAAATAGTTCAACCGCCAACTCTTGTTCAAGTTAGCCCTGCTACCATTTTCAAGTCCTCACCTAACAATCACCCATAGCTACAGCCACGCTAAGCCATCCCTCAAACAATATCCATAAACCAATACACAAATATACTATCATTCTAGAGACCACCATTGTCCGAAGACAGAAAGAAAAGGCCAAAGAATCATTCTGCCAATCAAAACCTTTAAGAATCTCACCGTCACCTCTGTCACAACACAGCAAAAAATAACCAATCAATACCCAACATAGCCTCACACAGTCTCACAATATTGAGCCAAGCAATATTATGAATCCAGAGGTACTGAAGCTTTAGTTTTTGGTTTGGTAGTCACGCAGTAGAACACCTGAAACTCAGTAGATAAAAAAAGATGACAATCAATTCAAAGAGTTTTCGCCATAACAGAGACACAAACTACCAACAGAAAAAATAAGAATCTGGGTTCCCGTGACCTACATCGGTGGGGGCAACGACAAAGGGAAGGGAGTTGCATGCGATGAGAGGCAAGTGGTAACATACGGTAGACTGTTAGTGTGGAGTTACCATATTCTGGGGATCGAAAAAATAAAGGAAGAAGACAACAACAAAAAAATTGAGAGCTGTATCACTAGCTTTTTGAGAAAGAGAAGTTGTCTAACTTTTTACAATAAAGAAAAAAGAAAGGAAAAAGATCCTGTAAAAATGGTTTAGAACTTGAAGATCTGGTCAAGTCCAAAAAGCTTAAATTTTGAGTGTAACTTGAGGAGGATTCAAGACTCCATAATTCGAAATTGAGAACTCTAAGCTCGACTACTTTTTAGCTTAAGCGGGCCTACGTTGGATTTGAGTTGTAACTCAAATTTCAGGTAGCAGTAGAGGTGGTCTTTGGCGTGGTGGCAACTGGTAAAGGCTGCAGCAGACATCGATTGGATTTTATGCTTCTGGTAGACGACAGTCTCCGACTGTTGGTAGCAGCTGGTGACAACGAGGAACAGTGACAACCAGTTTTTGGGTTTTTGCTCACTTGTAAAGAGAAAGAGAGGATTGGCAGAGAAAATGGATAAAAGAGAAGAAGAGGGACGGGTTGACCCGTTCAAAGCTCAGACCCGGTTTGAGTTTCTATTGAACTAGCCCACTCAGTGATCCATTTAAGCCTAAAACTTCTTCTCAAATTGGCTTAGACTTATTTTGATTATGATCTTAGCCCAAATTTCGGTATTCCATTTTCTATCATATTTTGTTTTTAGTCTTAGCATTTATTTGATTTATTTATATTCATTAAGGATATGTTGGTTAATAATTAAAAGATAAATTGAGTAAAAAATATTTTCAGTTATGATATTATTTCCAAAAAAAAAAAATAAAATTAAAAAATATATTTTTGAGGAAAAGTTAAAAGTATCAATTTTTCTTGAAAATAAATTTTTTTTTAAAAAATATTTTTAGGAAAAAGTTGAAAGTATCAATTTATTTGAAATTAAAATTTCAGAAGAAAATAAATATTTAAGAAAAAGTTGTAAGTACCAATTTTCCTTAAAAATAAAAAAAAAACATTTTACGAAAAAGTGAAAAGTATCAATTTTCCTTATGCAAAAACAATTAGTTTTTTTTTTTAAATGAAAAGAAAAGGATTTAAATCTCAAGTTGAATTTTTATTTCTTTTCCTTTTTTTTCTTGAAAATTTTTAATGTTAAATAATCCAACGACAGAGTCTTTGCAAGTGAAACAGTGGTTTTCTTGCATATTCTTGAGGTGAAGGGATTTTTTTAATTTTCTACCAAAAGTATTGGAGTTAATTAAGAATAATTTTTAATAATTAATTACTTAGTAAAATTTTTTAGGCTTATTGGATAATACGAATTTGAGCTGGTACCATCTTTCGATAGGTGTTGTAATGGTGCTATAACCTTCTTAACTCGTAATCGAACTCCTGAACGCTGTTCTGGTTAGTAGACCTGAACCTATTCTTTTAGGAACTCTTAGTCAAGCTTAGGTGTTCCTTGAAATGATAGATTCTTTAGGTGACCAATCGCATCTAAACTAAAAAGATTGGTAGCGACTCCTTAAGCCAATGTGGAGCCATAGATCACCAGATCTATTTGTTATGATAAAATGTTTATAATATTCACTTCTATTAAATTATTATTTTTGAAATACTATAAAAAATTAATTTTCTTTAATTTTGTAGAATATGGTATATTCATTCAAAGCAACTGTAATGAATATTACCAACAAAAATATTACTAATAAAGAAAAACCTTGGTATGATGCTTGTAAAGAATGCAAGGAGAAGGTAGAAATTGATGAAGACATCAACCAAGCATGGTGCAAAAAATGCTTAAATTCACTACAAAATTTGGACCGAGGTAAGAAATTTCATTATAATAGCATTTTATATACATAAAATAAGTATGCATTTTTTATTCTAATTAAATGAATTTCAAACTAATTTATATCATGTTAATAGGTACATGTTAAAATTGGAGATTAGTGATGGAAAGGAAAGTATTATACTCACTTTATTTCAAGCAACAGAAACTCTCATTGGTTGTGAAGTTTCAAAATATCTCAACTATTGAATGATAAGGTAATGAATTATTATTTACATAAATATAATTTTATTTAGTATAATATGAAATATTATTTATAACATTATTATTATTTAATTGCAGGAAGCAAAAAAGAATAGAGGAGAACCTGATTATTATAATAATATGGTTTCAAGTCTCAATGAAGAATTTAAATTCACAGTGCAAATAGATCAAAATTAAGAGCTTGAACGAGTTAAACGGCGATTAATTGCTTTAAAAATACATAAAATTGAAGATAAAGATTTACCAACAAAGAAAAGAAAAAGAAAGCTCGTGAAAAAGCAAAAGGCAGAAAAAAAGGAAAATGTTCAATCCAATTTCATTGTAATAGAAGATGATTCTTTAAAGAAAGATGAAGATGTAGACAATAACCTTCCACTAAAAGACTTTAAAAAAAAGTTTCTCAATAGAAAAATCAAAATGGAGAAAGATTAGATGTTTATTTTTTTATACAACTTCTTACTCAGTTTTTTATCTATATTTTTTTTAAATTTTAAATTTTATTTACCATCATAATTACAAATATTAAAATTAAATTATTGTGATATTATATTTTAATTGATTATCACGTGCATAGCACGTGGCAAAAAACTAATATATAAAAAAGAGGCCCTCCGTTAAGTGGGGACAGAAATCTAGTTTTATTAATAATAGGCTCTAATTGTAATTATCTAAGTGATATTTCATTTTCATTTTTTTTTTTTGATCAAATTGTACAACAAATACTTGTACTTTGATTAAATGGTGAAATTAATTCTTTTAATGTGTTCAAATTTATATTTCATTTAATTATCGAATTTAGTTAAATTATTAATAATTCAAATTTTTACTAGATAGATAATCAAAGCTTATTTTTACATAATTTAATTTATTTTTTTGCCAGAATTAATTTCATCATTTAATTAAAGTACAAATATGTTTTGCCTAATTTAACTTACTTTTTTTTAATCTAGACTAATCCAATCATTAAAAAAAGCGAACAAAAAAATAGAAAACACTAACTGAGTCCTACTACAATAAAATAATTACTAGATAGGTAATAAAATCATTACTAATAGGTCATCAAAGCCTATTTTTGCAATATAATCACCCAACTAATGATAACTAATGGAACATTTCAAATATATTTATAAAAGACCTTATTCACGATGGGACGAGCTTTGCACATAGCAATTAATGGCTGAACTTTAGGCATGGTGATTCCCTTTCCTTCAGTCATGTCAATTTCCTTGCCATCAATCCTTTCCCAACTCAAAGCATTGAATCAAAGATCCTAAAGTTAATCCCACCATTCGCTGAGCTAGGCTTGCTCCTGGACATGCCCTCCTTCCTAACCCAAATGGCATTAACTTGTGAGAATATTCTCCTAATTTCTCACCATTTTCAAATCTCTCTGGCTTGAAACTTGTTGGATCATCCCATAGTTTAGGATCCCTATGAATGGCCCATGCATTCACCAATACGATCGCACCACGTGGCACGTTGTATCCACCTAAGGTACAATCGCTAGATGGCATGTGTGGAAGCAGAAGAGGAGCTGCAGGGTATAATCGAAGTGTCTCCAATATAATACTTTGAAGGTAATGTAGCTTGGAAACATCTTGTTCATCAATCAGGTTTTCTTGACCAATTTGATCGTCTAGTTCAGCTCTAGCCTTCTTCAGTACTTCTGGGTGATTTAGCAAATTGGACATTGCCCACTCTATTGTGACTGCTGATGTATCAGTTCCTGCAAGTATTATCACCTACACAACAACGTTAATTTGTTAGTTTAGGACATTTCAGATTTGAATGTCATCTTCTAAAATTAAGAACATGAACCAATTAAGCTAAGCTCCGAATTCAAAACCGAATATCTTTCAATAATAAAATATTGAAAAGTAAAAAGAAAAAAAGACAAAGATTCAACTAATTACCAATATGAACCCTTTTATAATTTCGTCAGTATAGTAATGAGGCTCAGATTCTTGCAAGGAAAGAAGGTGATCAATCATACTATTATTGTCCTGCCTCTTGCTTCGGTGATTCTCAATCGAAGTTTGCAAGAACCTGTCCATCCTTTTTCCAACCTTCTTCACCTTCTTTTCAAACCCTTCACCAAACCAGTTCAATATAGGAAAGTAATCTGCTGGATTTGCTGTTCAACTATTCTTGAATGCCTCTGCCATAAGTTCCCTAAATTCTCTTGCTTCTTCTTCATTCGTCACTTCATCTCCATAGTACCACATCCCTGCCAACATCCTCATTATGTTATTAAGGGTTATGTCATTAAACATAGATTTCAGCTCCACTTTCGCAAACTCTTGACGCGAATCACACGACAATTTTAGTAACAAGCGCCTGATTTCGTCTTTTCGAACAGTTACGGGGCGTTTAGACGAGTTGATGAGAAGATTTCAATGGCACCAATTCGACGTAAGTTGCGCCAATGATCACCATAAAACGATGTTGTAACTGTGGTATTGTTGTAGCCTAAGTGTTTCCCTATGATAAACTTGGGGCGATTGGCAAAAACTATATCGTTCTTGATGAAGCATTCCTCGGCTGCGGTTGAGGATGATACTACAACAAGAAGCTGAGAACCGAGGCGGAGGGAGAAGATTGGACCATATTTTTGTGAAAGACTGGTACAAACGATGGATGGGGGGTTTCAGGAAGTGAAGGTGGCCAATTATGGGTAGTGATGGTGGGCTTGGAGGGAGGTTTTTGGGGTGTTTTCTTGATGAAAGAACAAGTTTAAACAAATGATGAGAAAGATAAAAGAAAGAAATGAGTAAAGAATTGTTGCTTCTTCCATTGTTTGATTTGCTTCTGGTAGCTCTGTGTTTGTTTGATCTTATCTGATTTGATTTTTTTTTTATTATTTTGTGGTGTAGAGAAATAAAATGTATTTGCTTTGATAGAGGGGCGGCGTAATATGAGCATTGCTAAAAAATTTGGACCAATCTTTCAATGGGTGGAATTTTCCAAGTTAGACTTCTTTAACATGCATCACAATCATGTGCGTTCTTTGCTTATTTTAATTTGTCACTCACATCAGCAGCCTTTTTGTTTGATTTTTCCTTTTCTTAAATGTGGGTCCGGTTTACTTGCGTAAGAGATATTGCCATCCTGGAGACTTCTTGCGTAGGAGATATTGTCGTCTTATAGACTTAGTCATCATTTGGCTGCTTTTAAAATTGTGTAAGCGAAATGAGAAGGATTGATACTGTAGACACCCACTTTTCATATAAGTTTAATATATTTAAAATAATAAATAAATAAAAATAAAATTTCAGTTTTAGTAAAATTTTAGGATTAAGAGTTTAATTTTTAAAAATAAGATCAAAGATTTGATTTTTGAACGAGAATAAACAGATTGGATGAAAGGAAAAGTTTGATTTTGAAATCCCATTAAACCATTTACCCAATCTTATATAAACCTCATCAATCACAAGAGTAAGAACACAAAAAAGAAAAGAGGGAGAAAATAGAAATGATTCGAGGAAATTTTTTGTTTCAAAAGATTTTTTGGAGAATTTGTGGTTTTTAATTTTTTTTTTAGCTTTTTTTGAGTTTTTGAAAATTTTTTGAAAATTTTTAGAATCTGGTGAATTTTTTGGCAAATATTCAAGTTTTTCGGTAAGTTTCAGTGAAAAATTCAATTTCTGATGATAAAACTAAAAAATCAATGATTTTTTCGACGGCATTCAGCGAAAGACGATAATTGAAAATCACCTAAAGCAAGAAATAGAAGAGAAAAAAGAGAAAGGGGAATGAGTGTCTGAGGACCAGAAGACTTTTTTTTGCCTTTTATATAGTCCAAAAATGAAGTCATTTTGAGCTAAGAACCCGATAGGATCCATGCGTTTCCTTATGGTCCAACCCGACCTGTAACGCCTCGACCCGCCTACCCGTATCACCTAGCTCCTGTTGAGTGGAGTGAGCCAAGTTGCGCACTGAGCCACTCCAACCGAGTTTGTCTTTGGAGCCGCATACTATCCAAGCCTAGCCAAAGCCGAGCTAAGGTTTTTATTTATTTATTATCATTATTTATTTATTTACTATTTTTTTTGCTTATGTGTTTTTTTTATTAAATTGAAATAATTTATTTTATTAAACATTCTTTAATTTTCAATAATTACTTAAAATCAAATATTTTTGAGAAAAAGTTGGAAGTACCAATTCTTTTTAAAAATAAAAATTTTAAAATCAAATATTTTTGAGGAAAAATTGAAAATATCAATTTTTCTTGAAAATAAAATTTTCTAAAAAAACATTTTTAAGGAAAAAGTTGAAAGTACCAATTTTTCCTAAAAATAAAATTTTCAAGAAAACGTTTTTTTTTTTTTTAGAAAAATTGAAAGTATCAATTTTTCTTGAAAATAAAATTTTCAAAAAAATATTTTTGAGAAAAAAGTTGGAAGTATCAATTTTTTTTAAAAATAAAATTTTCAAGAAAATATTTTTTTTGGGAAAAGTTGAAAGTATTAATTTTTCTTGAAAATAAAATTTTCAAGAAAATATTTTTTGAGAAAAAGTTAAAAGTATCAATTTTTCTTGAAAATAAATTTTTTCAAAAAACATTTTTGAGAAAAAAGTTTGAAGTATCAATTTTCCTTAAAAATAAAATTTTCAAGAAAATATTTTTTTTGGGAAAAGTTGAAAGTATTAATTTTTCTTGAAAATAAAATTTTCAAGAAAATATTTTTTGAGAAAAAGTTAAAAGTATCAATTTTTCTTGAAAATAAATTTTTTCAAAAAACATTTTTGAGAAAAAAGTTTGAAGTATCAATTTTCCTTAAAAATAAAATTTTCAAGAAAATATTTTTTGAGAAAAAGTTAAGGAAAAGTTGAAAGTATAAATTTTCCTTGAAAATAAAATTTTTCAAAAAGCATTTTTGAGGAAAAGTTGAAAATACCAATTTTCTTTGAAAATAAAATTTTCAAGAAAACATCTTTTGAGGAAAAGTTAAAAGTATCAATTTTTTTGAAAATAAAAAACCTTAAAATACTTTAAAGAAAAGTTGAAAGTATCAAAATTTTTGTATAAAAACATGAGTTTTTTTTCTTATAAAACTACAAAAGATCTATATCAAGAGTCGAATCATTATTCTTTTTCTTCTTTTTTTTGAAAATTTTTAATAATAAATAATTCGACGACAGAGCCTCTGTGAGAGAAATAATAGTTTTCTTGCATACTTTTGAAATGAGGGAATTTTCTTAATTTTTTTATCAAAAGTATTGGAGTCAATTAAGAATAATTTTTAATAATTAATTACTTAGTAAAGTTTTTAAGGCTAATGGATAACATGAAATCAAGCTGGTACCATCTTTTGATAGATGTTGTGGGGGTGCTATAACCTTCCTCACACGTAACCCCACTCTCAAATCTAGTTCTGGTTTCGCGGATATGGAATCTACCTTGCAAAGATACCTAAGTCAAACTTATGATTTCTCTCTAAAAAGGGACAGATTTAGTTAAGTGACCAATTGTACCTAAACAAAAAATATTTGTGGTGACTCCTTAAGTCAATATTTAGCGATAAGTCTCCGGATCTAGATGTTATGATAGTTTGGCGACTCCACTGGGGAAAGTCGAGAGTCAGGCCAGCAAATAAATTTGTGTTATCCAAAAGCTTAATAAAATTAAACTTTTTGTATAAATTTTTATTCATTCATTCTATTTATTTACTTTGTTCACTTTGTCATTCATATGCATATGCATAACATGAGTTCTATACCCGAGTTTCATCCCTTTAGGAGGTAGTAAAGTACCTATGCTTTCGAGAGATTTTAATGCCTCCGCAGTGGCTAGCAAAATTCTCTCACTCAAATTAAACCTTTTTCGCTTGCAGCCTGTAATGGGTGAGGATTGGGATGCCTTACTAGTCTGTGACGAACGATGATGTAAAATACAATTTGAAAATCTTTAGATTTTCAATCTTTAAACTACATATAATGAACCTTAGGAATGACTAACCTATAGATAAAGCCCTCTCTTTCCCTTTAGAATTGACCAAAAGCTTAGGATTCATTCTTTTATTGTGTGATGTTCTACTTTAGTTATTTATATGTTTTTTCTTATCTAGTGTACTAACTGTCTTTCTTTTTCATCTTTGTATGATTCATACTCATATCATGAAGTGGCATAAAGAATATTTACCTAAAAAGACAGTCTTCAACAAAGAGTTTTTCATGGACTCCATAGAACGACTAGTTTGCTCTTCATCCGTATTAGCTCCGTGTGAGTCACCAAACGAAGTAAAGGTTCATTCAAAAAAGATCCAACAAAAGGAAGCGGATTGTCTACCAATTGGCTATGCTTCCATTTTGTCTCAAGAAATATCTATCCTTTTCAAACAAAACAATCTAGAGGATTTAGTTGATATATGGAAGCAGATGAGTCCATCAAAACAAGATGAGTTTTGCCAGAGACATGGGCATATAACACACCATCTTGCAATAAATGTCAAGAATAAAGTAATTAGAGCTACAGTACAATTTTGGTATCCTTCATAAAAGTGTTTCATTTTTAATGAAGTTGATATGGCATCAACTATCAAAGAATATTCAACTCTGTTGGGTCTACACCTCAAGGCCCATGACAAGATATATGTTAAGAAACACAAATCAGGATTCCTTAAGAATTTGGCCTATATGATGGGGATAAACAAGGAGATTGTGATTTTCATACAAAGAAGAAATAAGAACAGGTTTATTTATCTTGAAAGTTTTTTTACAATTTCTTAGTATAACATGCCAACGAAGAGCGGGGGTTAGACGTGTTTGCCTTGGCCATATATGGAATGGTGATCTTTTCAAAGGTTTTGGGGTATATTGAAATAGTAGTGGTTGACTTCTTCAAAAGCGTGATCAATGGCTGTAACCCTTCAACAGTGACATTGGCAGAGACTATTAGATCTTTGAGTTACTGTCGTCAGAATGGAAGACGTTTCACGGGCTGTATATAACTATTGTATTTATGGATGAAAAGCCATTTTGAGTGTAAAAAAAGTGCATTCTCAAAGCTTTATTTTCGTAATCGAGTTTCAATCAAGAAATTCTGTGAAAGTGAGTGGCCAGAGTAAAAGTCTAAAAGAGAATGGATAGCTTTTTTACAAAAGCTGACAAACACCGAGATGAGATGGTTAGTCTCGTGGATGAATCGTGAACCCATGCTATATCAGTGTGAAGATAACACTGTGGTCCCACTTCTGGGTCTATGGGGAACAACAAGTTATGCGTCACTTCTAGTGAGAAGATAGTTTGAGGTCGAACAGTTCATTCTCATGACACATAAGCTTCATCAATCAAATTTTTTTTACAGTAAGCCAAAAGCATTTCAGAGGATGAATGATGTGATTAAAGCATGAAAAACTCCCATAGAGTGAGTCCTAGATCGTTCATTGATAAGGTTACTCATGGGTACTTAGCTTGGAGAACAAGACGAGTACAAGAAATGGCACTCACTCATGAAGGTTTTCAACAACCAATAAGAGAAAAGCTTGAAGAAATACCATCAGAATTGGAGCTTACGAAAAAATAATTCGAGATAAAAAAAGATAAGCTAAAGTAAGAAATCAAAAAGCTTCAAGAGAAGAAAGATCAATGAAAAGATAGAGCTAAAAAACATGAAGTCAAAGTTTATAAGATTGCTAAAGAACATGATACAGCTGTTAAAAATCTACCGGAGCTACACCAAGAACATAAAAGGTTATGTGTAAGGGTTAAAGCCAAGGAGATAACAATCCTTGAGCTGACTGATGAGAATGAGCCATTGAAACAGGAATATGCTAAATTAGAAGAAGAAAGTACCTAAGTACAGACAAAAAATGACATGTTAAATAACTACCTAAGCAGGTTAAAACAAAGGTTAAATGAACAAAAAGACTATATCACTGCATTGGTTAGAGAGCATAGAAAATTATCATACCAAGTGTGGTGTGGTAAAAGGAAAAACCTAGGAAGACGGAGGTATATCGAGCATTTGACAACTCAAAATTTGTAAAGAGGTAGGTAAGATAAGAGAAATGGTCGAAGAGGTAGAAGCGTTGAAGCAAGTGGTGGCCCCAGTAGGGAAACATGGACAATGCCTATTGAATTTCATTAAGGAAGCAAAAGACTAGTTGAGCAGATCAAATGATTCTATGGTTATAACTCTAGAATGATAAATTCTATGTAAATAAAGTTTTTTTGGAATAAATAAAATCTTTTGGTTAAACACTATCTTAAGGTAAATGTTTTTTGCATGCATGCATTTTCATTCATTGCATTCTCATTCATTTCATTTAACAAAATAATCATCTTAGGTTGTCATGAGATAGTCATATAAACTTGCTAATTCTGAGATATGGTATTAAATGTTCAAGGATAGCTCGACAGTTGATAAATTTGAGCCAACCTATACGTCACCCATATAATACTCTATTGCAAGCCAGACAAATGGAACAGAAACAAAATACCTGTATGGATAAGTTCGAGAAAGCTTAAGAGGAGATAAATAGGAAGTTGACGAAGTTGATGAAATGTTTAAAAAACTGGACAACGGTAAGATAGTAGAAGAAACCCCTAATCCGAATGAAAGGTAAGATATTGTGGATCCATTATACCCTTCCAAGTTTGATCCAAACCAAGGTCAATCTTCTCAAGAGACACAGGTCCCATACATGCCATTTTCTAGGGCATATGCTTACACCTATCCTGAAGTACCATATCGTAGTTACACTAACCCCACTTTTAGGGTAAAGACAACAGACCCAGTTGAAGTCTCTGATTTTGATGACCTTAAAAAGAAAAATAGATTGAAAGTAAAAACCTCTAAGGTAATTGAAGAGTCAAGCTCTTAATTGAAAATGAATATTTTAAAGGATAGAGTTCGAGCCATTGAGGGTATGGATTATTTTGGCATTATGGATGCAGCCTAATTATGTTTAGTTCTAGATGTGATCATCCAATCAAAGTTTAAAATCTTTGAATTTGAAAAGTTCGATGGGACTAAATGCCCGTTAACCCACGTTACCATGTATTATCGAAAAATTGTCACCCATGTTCATGATGAGAAATTATTGATGCATGTCTTTCAAGATAGCCTTATAGGCTCTGCGATAAGGTGGTACATTTAATTGGATTGAGCCCGTATCCAATCCTGAAATGACTTGGCAAAAGCATTTGTAACCTAATATAGACACATTATGGACTTATTACCTGACCGACTCTCTTTACAAAGTATGAAGAAAAAAATCACAGAAAGTTTCAAGTAATATGTTTAATGATGAAGAGATGTTACTTCTTAAGTCCTACCACCTCTCACAGAAAAAAGGGTAACAGTGCTTTTTGTCAGTTCTCTTAAGTCTCCCTATTATGAAAGATTAATAGGAAATGCTACGAAAAATTTTATTGATATGGTTATATTAGGTGAGATGATTGAAAATGTTATTAAGAACGGTAAGTTAGATGGAAGAAAGACAATCGATGCAAAGAAGAATGGCCCATTTAAGAAAAAAAAAGAAAAACTCATGTTGTGAGTTGTGAGGGCCAACAATTTAGAGGTTATGTTCATTTTTATAACCACCCTATGTATCTAGCCCAATTACCGCTACCCACTACCCATATCAACCATCATACCAGCAAGTTTATCGACCAACCCTTCAATCACAACCACCCGTACACATATATAATTCATCCACCATACCTCAAGCAAGATTTACCCCTAAATAGAATACCCAGCCAAGTAATTTAAGAGTGTCATGAAACAACCAAGAGAATGTCACATTTGACCCAATCTCTATACCTTATACAGACTTACTCTCACAGCTCGTGGAGAAAAATTTAGTAGCTCATGTCTTTGTAGATTCTATGCAATCACCTTTCCCTAAATGGTATGACCCAAATGCTCATTGTGATTATCACTATGGGGTTATAAGCCATTCTATAGAAAACTGCATCTCTTTAAAGCACAAGGTGTAAAACTTGATAAAAAAGAGTTTGATAAGCTTTGAAAAAGAAGGGGCACCTAATGTCAATGGTAACCCTCTGTCAACCCATACTGGGGCAACAATTAATGTCATACATAAGGATCAAACCAGCAAGATCAAAAGAAGGGTAGATAAGATTAAGACCCCTCTAGATAAGGTGTTTAATGCCTTGTTGAGAGTAAAGATACTGTATCCAGTGGACCAATATACTTACCGTGGAGAGTACAACCCATCCTTAAAGTGTAAATACCATAAGGGAGCTATAAGGCATTCGATTAAAAACTATGATTAGTTTCATCAAATTCTACAACAATTGATGGATTCATTCCAAATTAAGTTTTACAAAGATGAAAGAAGCTCAAGAAATGTAGAGGTATCCACCACCGAGCAGGTTTCAAAGCCTACCCCGAAACTAGTGACAGTATATTACAAGAGGCCAAAGCTAATAGAGAGTCAACCCACTTCTAAATCAGTTATAACTTTCAAAATCTCTAGTCTTTTCCCATACCAAAATAATAAGATAGTACCATGAAAATACAATTGTGAGGTTGTAACGACGGGGTCAAATGAAAGAGATATATCAAGCAATTATGATATGACAAATATAACTAGAGTGGGTAGCATGACTAGGAGTGAAAGATGTTACTTTTCAAAAATGGTAGAAAAAATGAGAAAGAGAAAAAAAATTAGAAAAGAAGAAGGGAATAGAAAAGATCTATGGCAGTGCCAAGATAGGAGTACTAGAAACCCATTTTTGAAAAGAAAGCTTGTGAGTTTCTGAAACTAATCAAACATAATGAGTACAGTGTGATGGAACAGCTAAACAAAATGCCAGTTAGGATCTCACTTCTATCATTATTGTTGAATTTAGAGCCTCATCGTAATGCCTTATTAAAGGTTTTAAATCAAGCACATGTATCCCATAATGTATCTGTAGAGTACATAGATAACCTTGTGAAAAATCTGGTGGCCTCAAATTACATTTCCTTTAATGACGATGAGATTCTCCTAAAAGGAAAAGGGAGTACTAAAGTTCTGCATATTATGATTAGATGTAAAAGTCATACAATGACAAAGGTTCTTATTGACAACATCTCTGTAATTAATGTGATGCCTATGTTCACCCTGGCTAAGTTGTTTATTGAGATGTCTCACATGAAAACTAGCCACATAGTCATCAGAGCTTTCAATGAAGCTAGACGGGAGGTGGTAGGTGAAATTGAACTATAACTATAGATCAGGCTATGTAATTTTAACATGAAGTTTCAAGTGATGGATATTTCACCATCATATAGCTATTTATTAGGAAGGCCATGGATCCACATGACGGGCTCTATCCCATCCTTGTTGTATCAGAAGATAAAGTTTATTGTCGAGGGGAAGCTAGTGAGTGTATTAAGAGAAAAAGATCTGCTAGTGACCCAACCAACAAAAACCCCATATGTAAAAACTACAGATGAGGCTGTAGAGTATTCTTATAGATCTTTTGAGTGGTTAATGTAACTTATGTTAGTGAAGGATCTAGGCTGTATACACCACAATTGTCGGCCACTACCAATATGGTTGTTAAATAGATATTGGAAAAAGGTGGTGTCTCGAAAGAGGATTAAGAAAGAAGTAAGTAAGTAATTCAGAAGCTACTAGCGGTGATCAACAATCAAGAGAGGTTTGGCTTAGGGTATAAGCCTACAAAAGAGGATAAGGAAAAGTTGAGTGAAAGTAAGAAAGAGAAAAGGATGGATAAGCTTAAAGAACAAGAGCTAGAGTAAAAAAAATGATTATTTCCTATTTTTATTACATCTTTCGATCAGGAAGATGTATCTATCCTAGAGATAATAATCGGGATATGGGGTTGAAAGAACCCTTTTCTGAACTTACCATTCAAATTGTGGAAGGGGAGGCGATTAAAAGTCAAGATAAAGAGTCGCTGGTGTATCCAACCCCACAAGGTTCAAAGCTGAATAATTGGGAGATCATTGAGCTACTTATTATCCTTGAGTCTTTCAAAAAGTAATGTAGTGAATAAAATTCCTATACTTCTACCTAAAAGTACTAAGATTATTTTCTTGTGTATGGTTCATTCATTCATTTCAATAAAAAGATCGATGTGATGCATTTGTATTTTTCTGTCTATTTTTTAATTTTCATTCCATACATCTTGTCAATATTTCTCTTTTTTTACTTACTCTTAGGTACCCAGATAATAAATATAAAGATAATCATGATAGTAACCTAGGGTTTGATTTTGAAAATTCAATATATATTGATGAACTTGATCATGAAGAGAACTAGGATGGTGATACTTTACTTCTTGGCTTAGTGAAATTGGTAGAACAAGAGAAGAAACCAATTGAACCTCACTAGAAAAGTACTGAATTAATAAATCTGAGAGATGATATTAATAAAAAAGAAGTTAAAATAGGCATGTCACCCCTGAATGATAAGCAAAGATTAAAAGAATTACTTTGTGAATATATGAATGTCTTTGCATGGTTCTACCAAGACATGTTTGGACTTAGTACTGAAATAGTGGAGCATAAGCTTCCTTTAAAGCCAGAGTGTAAATCAGTGTAATAGAAATTGAGATGAATGAAGCCTGAAATATTATTAAAGATCAAAGAAGAAGTGAAAAAATAGTTTGATGCAGGTTTCTTAGAGGTGACTAAGTATCCAGATTGAGTAGCGAACATAGTCCCAGTACCGAAGAAAGATGAAAAAGTCTAGATGTGTGTCGATTATCAAGATTTGAATAAGGTAAGCCTAAAGGATAACTTTTTCTTACCTCACATTGATACCCTAGTAGACAATACAGCCAAACACTCTATATTTTCTTTTATGGATGGATTCTCAAGGTATAATCAAATTAGGATGGCTAAAGATGACATGGAGAAAACTACATCCATCACTATGTGAGGAAATTTTTGTTACAAAGTAATTCCTTTCGGGTTGAAAAATATAAGGGCCACTTACCAAAGAGCTATGGTAACTCTCTTTCACGACATGATGCATAAAGAAATAAAAGTATACATGGATGACATGATCGCAAAGTCTAAAGAAAAAAAAGATCATGTTGCCAACCTTAGAAGATTATTCAAGAGGTTGAGAAGATTTTAGCTGAAATTAAACCCATCAAAATGCATATTTGGGGCTAAGTCAGGGAAGCTATTGGGTTTTGTAGTCAGTGAAAGAGGAATAAAGGTAGATCCTGACAAGATCCGAGCCATCCAAAACTTGTCACCTCCATGCACACCAAAAGAGGTATGAGGTTTTTTGGGAAGGTTGAATTATATATTTCAATTCATTTCTCAGCTCACTCTTAAATGTGATCCTATTTTCAAACTCCTTCGTAAACATAGCTCAGGTAAATGAGATGATGAATGTTAGAAAGCTTTCGATAATGTCAAAGAGTACCTGTCAAATCCACCTATACTAGTACCACTTATTCTAGAAAAATCATTGATTCTTTATTTAACTGTGAACGAAAGCTCAATGGGATGCATGCTAGGATAACAAGATGAAACAAGCAGGAAAGAGTGAGCCATCTACTATTTAAGTAAGAAATTTATTGACTATGAGTTAAAGTATTCCTTATTGGAAAAGATGTATTGTGCCTTAGCTTGGATGACTCGTAGGCTTAGGCAATATATGCTATACCATATCGTATGGCTCATAGCAAAATTGGATCCTCTCAAATATATTTTAAAAAATTCTTCACTATTTGAAAGAATTGCTCGATGGTAGGTAATGCTTTTCGAATATGATATCGTCTATATAACTCAAAAAGTAATTAAAGGAAGTGCCATAGCTGAATTTCTAGCAGAACATACAGCTAATGATTATGAGCCAATAAGGCTTGATTTTTCGGATAAAGACCTGATGGTCGTTTCCTAAGTTGATAAGGAAGAGTCTACTGAGCAGTCCTAGAAGATGTATTTTAATGAAGTTGTAAATGCTTTAGGACATGAAATTAGGGCAATCTTGATATCTCTAGAAGGGAATTATATCCCTATCACAATAAGGTTGAACTTCAATTGCACTAATAATATAGTTGAACACGAAGCCTGTGTTATGGGCTTACAAGCTACAATTGAAAGAAAAATCAAAGTATTAGAAGTCTATGGAGACTCAACCTTGGTTATTTACCAGTTAAAATGAGAATGTGAGACAAAAGATGCAAAGCTAATAAAATATCACAAGTATGTCGCTGTTTTGGTTAAACAATTTGAGAAGATTCAATTTGAACATCTACCTAGAGAAGATAATTAAATTGCTGATGCCCTAGCCACATTAGTAGTTATGATCAAAGTGAAGACAAATATTAAAATTCAGTCCATAAAGCTTGATGTGAGAGAATTTCCAGCACATTATTCAAATGTTGAAGAGGAGGTTGATAGGAAGCCTTGGTATTATGACATTTTATAGTATATAAAGAATCAACAATACCTAGAGCATGCTTCTGAAAATGACAAGAGGATTATTAAGAAAGTAGTCATGGGTTTCTTCTTTGACGAAAATATCTTGTATAAGAAGAATCGAGATCTAGTTCTCTTAAGATGTGTGAATGCAACAGAGGTACAAAAGATCATAAAAGAAGTTCATGATGGGAGTTGTAAAGCTCATGTAAGTGGTCACATAATGGCAAGACAAATTATGAGGGTAAGGTATTACTGGTCGACCATGAAAAGTGACTGTATAGATTATGCTAAAAAATGTCATAAGTGTCAAATCTACGCAAATAAAATACATGCCCCTTCAAATGCTTTACATGTCATAGTGCCTCTATGGCCATTTTCAATGTGGGGTATGGATGTTATCGGACCCATCGCACCGAATGCTTCAAATGGACATAGGTTCATTTTTGTAATGATTGATTATTTCACAAAATGGGTTGAAGCTGCATCATATGCTAGTGTGACCCGATCGATGGTGTGTAAGTTCATTAAGACAGAGGTAATATGTAGATATAGGTTCCCAAAAAGAATTATCTCAGATAATACCAAAAATCTTAATAGTAAGATGATGAAAGAGATATGTGCCCAATTTAAGATCAAGCATCACAACTCGACACTTTACCATCTAAAAATGAATGGAGTAGTGAAGCAGCAAACAAGAATATTAAAAAGATTCTTGAAAAAATGACTGAGACCTATAAAGATTGGCATGAGAAGTAATCTTTTGCTTTGCACGCTTATCGAATATCAGTACATACTTCTACTAGGACAACCCCATTTTTTTGGTCTATGAAATGAAAGCAGTGCTACCTGTAGAAGTAAAAATTTCCTCTTTGAGAATTTTAAGGGAAGTTGATTTAGAATAAGCTGAATTGATTTAGGAATGTTACAAGCAATTGAATTTTATTGAGAAAAAAAGATTGACAACGCTATGTCATGGGTAGTTGTACCAAAAGAGAATGATGCAGGCATATGATAGAAAATTCGATCTCGATGTTTTCATGAAGGGGAGTTGGTTTTGAAAAGGATTCTCCCAAGTCAATATGACAATAGAGAAAAATGAACTCCAAATTGGAAAGGTTCGTATATTGTCAAGAAGGCATTCTCAGAAGGAGCTTTAATCTTGATAGAAATAAATGGAGAAGATTTGCCCAATCCAATAAATTCAGATGCTGTGAAGAAGTATTTTTCTTAACAAAAAAAATGCTCAAATTGAAAACTCGTAAAGGGCAATTTGAGTTAAAAAAAAAAAGAAAAAAAATGCTCAAATTGAAAACCCGTAAAGGGCAGTTTGAGTTTAAAACAAAAAATAAAAAAATAAAAATAAAAAACAAAAAACAAAAAACAAAAAGCAAAAAAGAGAAAAGAAAAAAGAGCTCAAATTGAAAACTCGTAAAGGGCGGTTAGAGTTCCAAAAAAGGGAAGGCTCGAATTAAAAACCCCACAAAAAGTAGTTTGAGGATATTTAAGTTGAAGGCCCAAAAAGGCAGTTAGAGGTTTAAGATATTAGTTTCATGGCACAAGGAGCAAGTGTGATTTGATGAACTCGACAAGATCAAGAATTCTAGGTGGATGATTTTGGGAAGAAAACTCTAGGTTACTTTGATCATGATTATGTGACAGCCCACTTTAGCCCACCTTTGTAACTCAGTCCCATTCAATCAATAAAATCCATTTCTTTTTTGACGTCAACATTAACCTCTTTTATTATTTTTTTTTGTTTACCCTTTTACCCAGGTAAAAAGAAATGTGCATTTGCTTTACATCTGTCATTATATTGAAATGATAATGAATGAACAAATAATGATATGAAAATTCTCTTTATTACTTTGGAAAGCCAAGAGTGGCATAGGTAAGTGAAATGAGAACAATGGAAACTTAGTGAAATGGTGATCTCGGTTTGGTTGAAGCTAAAAGATAATGATAATTTGATTCCTTAACCAAATATCTTTAGAAGTTAAAGGATCCATCACTGAAGCGAAAATGAAAACGACAAAGAGCTTTAGAATCTTTTTATCATAATTAGATAAGCCTAATGTCTCATAACATTTCATGTAGGCATTCCAAGAAAATTGGCATTTCATAACACTTTAGGTACGCATGTCATTTGCTTTTAGAAGAAGGTATTCAGACCCCACAGATGATTAAAGTTGCCAAGAATGAAGCGGCAGTTGTTTCAAATACAACCTGCACTAACGTATTATGATTTAGTCCAGATTATTCATTTCAGGCTTCGGTTCAGTCCAAGTCTTTCAGTTTTGGATTCTGACTTTTGTCAAATCCTTCTTAGTCTAAGTTATTCATTTCAGGTTTCGATTCAGTCCAAGTCTTTCTGTTTCAAATTTTGACTTTTTTCAAATCATTCTTAGTCTAAGTCATTCGTTTAAGATTTCGGTTCAATTCAGATCATCCGATTTTTGAATTCGATATATGCCAGATCCTTCTTCAGCTTAGCCTAAGTTATTCATTTCAGACTTCGATTCAATCCAGGTCATTCTATTTTTAGATTTTGACTTATATCAAATTTTTATTCGGCTAAGTCTAAGTCATTCGTTTCAGACTTCGGTTCAATCTAGGTCATTTTATTTATTTATTTATTTAGATTTTGGCCTATACTAGATCCTCTTCGACTCAGTCCAAGTCATTCGTTTCAAATCTTGGTTCAATCCAGATCATTTTATTTTTAGATTTCAGCCTATGCCAGATCTTTCTTCGACTCAGTCTAAGTCATTCGTTTTAGAATTCGATTCAATCCAAGTCATTCTGTTTTTGGATTTTGACCTATACCAGATCTTTTTTTGGTTTAGTCCAGGCCATTCATTCTAGACTTTGATTCAGTCTCGATCATTTCGTTGTGGATTTTGACTTATGTTGGATCCTTTTTTAGCTTGCGTTTCAGACTTCAGTTCAATCCAAGTCATTTTGCTTTTGGATTTTAGCCTATGTTAGATCCTTTTTTAGCTTAGTCCAAGCTATTTATTTTAGACTTCAGTTCAATCTAAGTTATTGTGTTTTGGATTTTAGCTTATGCTAGATCTTTCTTAGAGTTATTCCATTTTTTGACTTGATTCAGTTACACCAAAGTATTTTCTTTCTTAAACAAAGTCATGATAGGTGTTTATGTCTTTGCATAATCTCTATTTCATAAAAAATATGCAAAAAGGGGCAACTATAAACACCCACTTTTCAGATAAGTTTAATATATTTAAAATAATAAATAAATAAAAGTAAAATTTTAGTCATAGTAAAACTCTAAGATTAAGACTTTAATTTTTAAAAACAGGATCAAGGATTTGGTTTTTGAATGGGGATAAACAGATTGGATGAGGGGGAAAGTTTGATTTTGAAATCCTATTCAACCGTGTACCCAACCCCATATAAACCCCATCAATCACAAGAGTAAGAACACAAAAAAGAAAGGAGGGGAAAATAGGAGTGATCCGAGGAAATTTTTTGTTTCAAAAGATTTCTTGGGGAATTTGTGGTTTTTAATTTGTTTTTTTTAGCTTTTCTCAAGTTTCTGGAATTTTTTAGGAAATTTTCAAAATTTGACGAATTTTTCGACGAGTATTCAAGTTTTTCGGCAAGTTTCGATGAAAAACTCAGTTTTTGATGATAAAACCCAAAAATCGATTATTTTTTCGATGGCATTCAACGAAAGACGACAATAAAAAATCACATAAAGTGAGAAACAGAAGAGAAGAGAGAGAAAAGGGAAGGAGCGTCTGAAGACCAGAAGATTTTTTTTTTGCCTTTTATATAGTCCAAAAATCACGTCATTTTGAGCTAAGAACCCGATAGGATCCGCGCGTTTCCTTACAGTCTAACCTGACTCGTAGCGCTTCGACCCGCCTACCCGTATCACCCAGCCCCTGTTGAGTTGAGTGAGCCGAGTCGTGCACTGAGCCGCTCAAGCTGAGTCTGTCTCTAGAGCTGTATACTGTCCAAGCCTAGCCGAAGCCGAGCCAAGTTTTTTTTTCATTTATTATCGTTATTATTTATTTATTTACTATTTTTTTTGCTTATGTGTTTTTTTTATTAAATTGAAATAATTTATTTAATTAAACATTCTTTAATTTTCAATGATTACTTAAAATCAAATATTTTTGAGAAAAAGTTGGAAGTATCAATTTTTTTTAAAATAAAAATTTTAAAATCAAATATTTTTGAGAAAAAAATTGAAAGTATCAATTTTCCTTGAAAATAAAATTTTCAAAAAAACATTTTTGAGGAAAAAGTTGGAAGTACCAATTTTCCTTGAAAATAAATTTTTCAAAAAAACATTTTTGAGGAAAAAGTTGAAAGTACCAATTTTTCTTAAAAATAAAATTTTCAAGAAAACATTTTTTTTTTTGGAAAAAGTTGAAAGCATCAATTTTCCTTGAAAATAAAATTTTCAAGAAAACATATTTTGAGGAAAAGTTGAAAGTATACATTTTCCTAAAAATAAAATTTTTCAAAAAGCATTTTTGAGGAAAAGTTGAAAGTACCAATTTTCCTTGAAATTAAAATTTTCAAGAAAACATCTTTTGAGGAAAAGTTGAAAGTATCAATTTTTCTTAAAATTAAAAAATAAAGATTTCAAAAAGGGATTTTTAAGGAAAAGTTGAAAGTATCAATTTTTCTTTAAAAATAAAAAACTTTAAAATGCTTTAAGGAAAAGTTAAAGTATCAATTTTCCTTGTATAAAAACATGAGTTGTTTCTTATAAAACTACAAAAGATCTATATCAAGAGTTCGAATCATTATTCTTTTCCTTTTCTTTCTTTGAAAATTTTTAATGATAAATAATCCGACGATGGAGCCTCTGTAAAAAAAAAATAATTTTCTTGTATACTTTTGAGGTGATGAGATTTTCTTAATTTTTTGCCAAAAGTATTGGAGTCAATTAAGAATAATTTTCAATAATTAATTACTTAGTAAAATTTTTAAGGCTAATGGATAAAATGAAATCAAGCTGGTACCATCTTTTGATAGGCGTTGTGAGAGTGCTATAACTTTCCTCACACGTAACCACATTCCTTGATCTAGTTCTGGTTTCGTGGATATTGAATCTACCTTGCAAAGATACCTAAGTCAAACTTAGGATTTCTTTCTAAAAAAGGACAGATTCAGTCAGGTGGCCAATCGCACATAAACAAAAAAGATTGTGGTGACTCTTCAAGTCAATGTCTAGTGATAGGTCTCCGGATCTAAACGTTATGATAGATACATTCTCTATTAAATTATATTTTTAAAAATTATTTGATATATTATTAATGAAATTTTTTAATTTTATAAGTGAAGTTAATATAATGATATATGTTTCAGTTTTTTTAAAATTAATTTTTTAATTTTTAAAAATATATAATAAAATATATTTTATTTGTAAAATTAAAAAATTTTATTGTTTTAATATATTTGATAATATCTCTTAAAAAATTAATAAATAAATAAGAGGATTCCTTTTATAGAATTTAAAAAACTCCAATGTTGGTGTATATTATAATAATAGACAACCATAAAAAAAAAAAAAAAAAAGCTTAAAATTGAATCCTTTAACCCTCTTTATTCTCAAAAGGTGTCATAAATTGAGATTTCTAAGTTAAGTTGTTCCGAAAAAAAAGTCACTTTCAAGGATGTTGACATCCTAGGAGGTAAAAAACTTAGAGTTCATTTGGGAGGCTAGATTAGCTTAGAGGGCTCTCAATGCATCGAATGGTTTGTTTTAGTCGAGCATGGGGTCCTCTTATGTGTTGTCTTTCACCAAGACTTTGTTAAGTCTCTTAACTTATTTAGGGAGCTTTTGGCTAGTCTTATTCTAAGTAAGATTTTCATGTTTTCATTAAAAGATCTGTTTTTGAGTTCTGAGCTCTTTCAATTATGTCTTTGAAGTTTCAAAATTCATTAGAATCAAGTTGAGGTTAGATTTTCTATTATCAGTGTTCCATTTAGTAAAACATTGATTATGAATAATTTAAAAATAAAATTTGAATGCAATGAGTATCAAATTCTAAATTCAATAATTAATTAATATATAAGGATCAAAATTATAATACACATTAAGATAAAAAGATTAATTCTATTATTTAATCGAAAGTATAAAGACGGTCTGTGCAATTTGAAAAAGTTGACGTGAAAAAGTGATGATAAATAAAAAAAATTTGCCATGTTATTATCTTTGATCATGTGGACCTTAAACATCAATATAGTCAACAGTTACGTAAAAAAAATGCTACCTTAAAAAAGTCAAAATATTAAGTCATCAATTTTAATGAAAAATATTTGAACCGTTAATAATTTTATTAAATTCGATAATTAAAGGAAGTATAAAGATCCAATTTAAACATATTAAAATAGAAGGATTAATTTTATCATTTAATTAAAATACAAATATTGGTTACATAATTTGACCTACTTTTTTTTATTTGGACTAATCCAATCATACCAAAAAAAGAGAGAGAGAAAAAAATAGAACACACTAACTGTATATTACTACAATAAAATCTTTACTAGATAGGTAATCAAAGCTACTTTTGTAATATAATCACCCAACTTATGATAAATAATGAAACAGTTTTAATCAAATTTGTTTATAAAAAACATTATTCACGATGGGACGGGCTTTGCACATGGCAACTAATGGCTGAACTTTAGGCATGGTGGTTCCCTTTCCTTCAGTCATGTCAATTTCCTTGCCATCAATCCTTTCCCACTCAAAGCATTGAATCAAAGATCCTAAAGCTAATCCCACCATTCGCTGAGCCAGGCCTGCTCCTGGACATGCCCTCCTTCCTAACCCAAATGGCATTAGCTTGTGAGAATATTCTCCTAATTTCTCACCATTTTCAAATCTCTCTGGCTTAAAACTTGTTGGATCATCCCATAGTTTTGGATCCCTATGAATGGCCCATGCATTCACCAATACGATCGCACCACGTGGCACGTTGTATCCACCTAAGGTACAATCGCTAGATGGCATGTGTGGAAGCAGAAGAGGAGCTGCAGGGTATAATCGAAGTGTCTCCAATATAATGCTTTGAAGGTAATGTAGCTTGGAAACATCTTGTTCATCAATCAGGTTTTCTTGACCAATTTGATTGTCTAGTTCAGCTCTAGCCTTCTTCAATAATTCTGGGTGATTTAGCAAATTGGACATTGCCCACTCTATTGTGACTGCTGATGTATCAGTTCCTGCAAGTATTATCACCTACACAACAACGTTAATTTGTTAGTTTAGGACATTTCAGATTTGAATGTCATCTTCTAAAATTAAGAACATGAACCAATTAAGCTAAGCTCCGAATTCAAAACCGAATATCTTTCAATAATAAAATATTGAAAAGTAAAAAGAAAAAAAGACAAAGATTCAACTAATTACCAATATGAACCCTTTTATAATTTCGTCAGTATAGTAATGAGGCTCAGATTCTTGCAAGGAAAGAAGGTGATCAATCATACTATTATTGTCCTGCCTCTTGCTTCGGTGATTCTCAATCAAAGTTTGCAAGAACCTGTCTATCGTTTTTCCAACCTTCTTCACCTTCTTTTCAAACCCTTCACCAAACCAGTTCAATATAGGAAAGTAATCTGCTTGATTTGCCGTTCCACTATTCTTGAATGCCTCTGCTATAAGTTCCCTAAATTCTCTTGCTTCTTCTTCATTCGTCACTTCATCTCCATAGTACCTCTTCCCTGCCACCATCCTCATTATGTTATTAAAGGTCATGTCATTAAGCATAGATTTCAGCTCCACTTTCGCAAACTCTTGACGCGAATCACACGACAGTTTTAATAACAAGCGCCTGATTTCGTCTTTTCGAACAGTCACAGAGGCGTTTAGACGACTTGATGAGAAGATTTCAATGGCACCAATTCTACGTAAGTTGCGCCAATGATCACCATAAGACGATGCTACAAGTGTCGTATAGTTGTAGCCTAAGTGTTTCCATATGATATACTTGGGGCGATTGGCAAAAACTATATCGTTCTTGCTGAAGCATTCCTCGGCTGCGGTTGAAGATGATACTACAACAAGAAGCCGAGAACCAAGGCGAAGGGAGAAGATTGGACCATATTTTTGTGAAAGGCTATGGTACAAACGATGGATGGGGGGTTTTAGGAGGTGAAGGTGGCCAATTATGGGTAGTGATGGTGGGCTTGGAGGGAGGTTTTTGGGGTGCTTTCTTGATTGAAAGAACAAGTTTAAACAAATGATAAGAAAGATAAAAGAAAGAAATGAGTAAAGAATTGCTGCTTCTTCCATTGTTCGATTTGCTTCTGGTAACTCTGTGTTTGTTTTATTTGATTTGATTTTTTTTTTTTTTGGTGGTGTATAGAATTAAAATGTATTTGCTTTTATAGAGGGGCGTAACAGGAGTATTGCTAAAAAGTTTGGACCCACCCATCTTTCAATGGGCCGAAATTTCCAAGTTTGATTACTTTTAATATGCATCACAATCATGTTGCTTTCATAGCTTATTTTAATTTCCCACTCAGATCAACTGTCTTTTTGTTTACTCGCGTGGGAGATATTGTCATCTTAGATACTTCTTGCGTAGGAGATATTGTCATCTTGGAGAATTAGGGCCATTTGGTTTCGCTTTTATCACCGCACCATTGCGGTGCAATAAAGCATAATTTTGCACCATAGAAGCATGTTTGGATGCACGATTGGAATCTTTCAACTGCACCACACCCCTCAATCGTCATTGGAGCTAAAGAGATCAGTGAAAATTTGTAATCTGCGATTGAAGACAAAAACCCTTAAATACCCTTACATATAACTCAATTTAACATTTTTCAATTCAATTTTAAAAGCCTTAAATCAAGAAACCTAATAAAGAGTATATGATAGTCCACGTATTTTATTTTGTGTCCAATCTTTATGTATATTATTTTGTATTCCTTTTTTATTATTTATTTATTTTTCTTTGATCAATGTTTAGAAAAAGCTTTTAATATTTTTATCACTTGAGTGCTGAAGTAAATTATTTAAAAAATAAATTATATAAAGCTATCATTTTTGTTAGTAATTTTTAATTATTTATTGACTTTAAAAAAATCAAATATACATTAAATTTTATTATGTAAAAATTTTAATTTGATATATACAAATAATTTTAATAATTTATAATTATTTAATAACTTTTCAAATATATATTATAAAGTTTATTATATATAAAATTTAATTTAATATTTTTAATAATCAATTTTTTCATTATATTTTATTTTATCGATGTCACTATATTTTTATTTAAATATATATTTTATCATTAATTTTAATTACATATTTAATTTTATTATTATAATAATTAATATCATCATTATTATTATTTTTAATTTTATTAAAATTAATTTTAACGCTACAATATCATATTCACGTTGTCTGAATGGAGATGTTGATTGGTATCTTGTAACACCGTTGTATGAGATATTTAAGGAAAAAAAAATAGAGTTTGACATTGTCCAAGAAATGGCTGCTGTCATCGCTTACATATTAATAGCTATCGTGTACGTTGGGCTTTTGCACGTGGGGTGATAGTAATAGATCATACGACTTTTCACCACATCATTACAAATTTAGTTTCTCTTTGTTTTGTTATTCTGGATTTTGCTATTGCATGATACAAAATATCTTAAACCAAACTTAGTTTACGGGTTGGATTGGCTTATTAAATTATAAAGGAAAAAAGTTAAATTCATTTTGATTATCTAATTTAATTATTTTTTATTATTAAAATAATAAATATTATCTTTATATTTGTATTATAAAATATTTTTTATTCATATTTAATGTATAAAATGATAGATAAGATAAGATAATAATTATTTTATATTATATTTAATTTATATTTAAAGAAAGATATATTATTACAATAAGGATTAATCATTCTTTTGGTATAAGATACTTTAATATTCTCAAAGTAAAAATAATTATTTTAATTCATGAAATTGAATTTACATGTCTTATTATACCCTTAAAAATTATATTAATAATTTAAATTATATAAATTTTAAGAAAGAATAATTTTGACTAATAAATAAATTATTTTATCTTAATTTTTACATATATCAAATATAAGATAAGATAATACTATTTAATTTAATTCTATTCATTATATCATTTTATCTTATCCTATAATAATCTAATACCAAATACATTTTTCATGCACAATATAATGGTAAAAAATGAAATTATTTCTAAGAATAACTAAGGGTGATAGGGTGACAAATAAGTAACCCCACATTATGTACAAATGTAATATAATTAGACTTGATCATAGGTTAGATAGTTTATCCGAACTTGAAATCCTGTTTTGAATTTTTGAAAGATTTAGATGTAAATATTAAGCTCATTAAATGGACCTAGATAAACAAATGATATCGAATAAAAAAAATGAGGTTGGACTTGTGTTTCACCATTTCATGCTTGAGTTTGATCTTGTCAAACTCAAAAATTAAAAAAAATATTTTTATCATAATGAAATAAGACCCATTTGTTTTATTTTTTTATAATGGACAATACATATTTACTTTATTACTTATAATAAGATAAAACTTATTTATTCTTTGTATAAAATAATAATATAATTTTAAATTATATTTAACAAAATTAAATTAGACTCAAACCTAAATTCAAAAAATCAACTGGCTTTAAATTTACTTAAAATATTAAAATATCATACTAAACTTGGGGCTAAACTCGACTCAGTCCGATTAATAAATCTAAATATAACCAATCAAAAATTTTTTTTAATTACCAAAAGTAAAATTAAACAATTACAAAATAACTTTCTAATAGTTTTTAAAATTGATTGTTTTAAAACTTTTTTATAAAATAATTAATACTAACTTTATCTACAAATTAACTAATTAATTTGAAATGTTTCAAACAAAGAAATTTATCCAAAAATAAAAATTTAATGACAAGCATCAAAAGAAAATGAAACAAGCTATCGTGTTTGATTATCTTCATAATAAATATAGAGTTTATATTTGATATATTATCAATATATAAATTTTATATATTATTAATAAATTAAATGATATCATTTTATTAATAATTAAAAAAAATTTTATTAATCTTTAAAGATAAATAAAAAAATTTATTTTTTATTAAATTTTTATTAATAAATAAATATTATTTTATTCATTAATAATATATAAAATTTATATATTAATAATATATCAAATATAATGATTATTTTAAAAAGGCTAAATCAATTGTTTCAGTTTTTCTCCTTTGATCATCAATTTATCTTGTCGGTATTTTAGGAGGCCCTATTTGACAAGACTTCTTAATACGTTGAATTGTCCTTTTCCCGTGACACTTGTCTGGGTTAGTCTTGTTGGGAGAGAATCCAATTCAGAAATGCTTGTACGTCTTTTTCTCTAACCACTCGGCTAGTAATCTGATCAATAGCGTCAGCGCATACGTGAATGTGACACTAACATGGCTTGGGCTGTTGGACGAGGGACCCCTCCACGCCTCTATGATTGCTACTTATATTATTAATGCATGGTTCACATCAAATTGAATGGAGGGGAATGGAGGGGAATGGAGGGGAAGATGAGATTTTTTGCCATGTCTAACCTACATCAAATTATATGGTTCACAACAAATATCATTTTGATTTGTTTTCAATGTTTTTTGTTATTTTGATTTATGTTTATGGGATCCATAATCAATAATCCAATTGGATACATATGAATAATAATTATAAACATATTAAAATTAATAGATACAAAAATAAAGAAAAAAAATTTTAACTTGTTCACAATTAGAAATGGTATTGATACTTTAAAAATAGAAGTTTGAGCATAATTTAATTTAAATTGACCCATTCATTTATTTTATATTTATTATTATACATGAAATTTTTTATATTAATGTTTAAAAATATATTTTGTAATAAAAATTATACAAAATAAATTATTTATACAATATAATCTAATATCTTTAAAACAGGGCAGATCAAACTTAAATTATAATTCAGTCCAAGTGAGTCATTCTCGCGGGCCTAGCATGTAGGCTAGCCCTTGAGCACTTTTTATTTACAATAAATATATAGAAAAATGAAGGCTCGAACTTCACCAAATGCCCTTGAACTTGGCCTAATCGGTTTGGGTGATCACTTTTCAGCACAAATAATTCCACGATTTTAGTATATCAAATACACAAGAGTATGTTGCCACCATCTTTTACATCAGGTCACCCTTTTTCAAAAGGATACTAGTATTCATCCCCGCTATTTTTTATGTTAATTAGGATGTTAATTTTATTCAAATTTAATGAAGAATTTAATTTTTATTTTAATTAAGATAAAAATGGATATTAAATTTTGATGATGAAAATGAGAATAAAGATGATTTTATATGTTTTATAGAGTATGGGTATGCTAATAAGTAATATAGTATTCATTTCATACCCATATCCTATATATTTTTTTCTATATTTAATAAATTAATTTTTATTTAATAATATAATTTTATTTTAGATGTATTACATCAAATATATTTGTATTTAAAAAATATATATTTATAAAAAAATTACTTAAATATGCAAGATAAAAATATTTTAAAAATAAATCTTATTTTTTATTTTTTTTAAAAAGTCATGGATACAAGAATTAGTAATACCCATTAAATACCCATAGAAATAAAGATGTGAATAAATTTAAAATATTCATTAGATATGAGTAAAAAAATAATTATAATATAAGAAATTAAGAATAAGGAGAGGGAATGCTTTACCCATCTCATACGTTATCAATTGACATCCCTAGTGTTAATTAAGTTGATTTATTTATTAAATAATTGATGCTAAAATATTAGAATGTGTGAATAGAGTTACAATTATTTTTGTATTTATTTGAAATAATTTTGCTTTTCATTAATATTTTGTTACACATATTTATAATTATTTTAATATAAAAATAATAAAATATTAATTTGCATACAAAATATTATAAATATATTAAGATATAAAAAAGAAAATAAATTTATGTTTAATATATTACGATCAAATTTTTGTTATTATCTTTTTGTATTGGTTGCAAGTGTCATAATTAACTCCTTAATTATCATATATAATATTATATTATAACATAAATAGAAAATTGATAAAATTTACTTATGTGGATATTTAAGTGGATAATTTGTTTTTTCGACACATAGAAAAATTTTTAAAATTTCTCTTTATAATAACTTATAAGATATTTCCTAATTTTAAGCTATTTATCAAAAATATATATTTAAAAATTACTTAATTATCTAAAATTTTTAAATTTAAGTAGAAGACCAATTCGGATATTTTTAAGTTGCTAACAACAAAATCTAATTTAAAATATTTTTTTTTCAAAAATGCATTTCTAAATAATCTATACATACATATATATATATAGATATATATATATATATCTTTTTCCATTTAAAATTTTCAAATATAGTGATATATTATCTTTTAAAATAGGTTTCCTAATAATATAAATATATATCCTTTTAAATCTAAAAATCTTAAATGTAGTGATATTATAAAATAGATTTCTTAGTAATTTAAATATGTCATTTTAATTTTCAAAATTTAAAATATAATTTTTATTTTTAGAGATTTCATAATAATATTTTATTATTTGATTATTTTTAAATTTAAAAAGATAAAATATCACATATATTAGAAGATAATTTATTCTTTAATGATATTCTCAATGTTACTTCTATTTCTATATTTTTTTAACATTTATGCTTGCAAAGAAATGGGTTTTTAACTCGTGAGATGCACCATTTTTTTTCTTTTTATAATTTGTTCATCCACATATTAAAAACATTAAAATCAATGTTTCTTTTTCTTTGTTTTTGAAATTTTTATAAAAACTTTAAATATTATATTTGTTTCAAAGTGTATGCATGGATGTTATAGAAATTCTTTGACAATTCTTGGATATTGGAGTGGAGAAAAAAGATTGGTTTAGTATAATAATAATTCACTACAAGAAAATGAAATATTAGTGACAATTTTGTAGCGGCGTTTTACTTACAAACGTCGCTAATTTTCATGTTTTCATAAAACTTAAGACGTTTATTATCAAAACGTCACTAAATATTCAAATAGTGACGTTGTTACTTATAAACATCACCCAAGACTTTATATTAACGATGTTTCTCAACTAAAAACCTTAAATAATCTTGTCTTAAAAATTTGAGTGAATACTAAAGGCGTTTTTGTCAGAAACGCTTTGAATAATCCCATTAAAAAAATTGATAGGGAATTACTGAAGGTATTTTTAGCAGACAACACATTCAATAATCCCCTCATAACAAAAATGTATACAATTATTGAAGGCGTTTTCTATAAGAAACACCTTTAATAATTTCACCAAAAAATTTCACAGGCTTATTGAAGGTGTTTTTGGTTAAAAACACCTTCAATAAATATCATATCAAAATTTTAAGATCGTATGGATGTTAACCATAAGGTGATATGTTTGATCCCTCTCTTTAGCCTTTTTTGGGTTTTTGTAGAGATTATTTGTAATTGATTATTCTAGGCATTTTCTTGGTAAAAATGCCTTCACCATTTGCTTTAAAAAATTTTGGAGAAAATATTAAAGGCATTTTTTCGTAGAGAAACGCTTTTAATAATCCATAGGAAAATATATGGAATCGATTTTTGAAGGCATTTTTGGCCCAACTCGCTTTCTATAATCTAATCAATAAATTTTTAGTTAGGATTATTAAAGGCAATTTTTGTAAAAAACGCCTTCAATAATCCATAGACAAAAGTTGAAATAAATTCTTGAAGGCATTGTTGGCTCAAAACGCCTTTAATATTTTAGACGATAAATTTGAATGGTCGGATTATTGAAGGTGATTTTTTCTAAAAATGCCTTCAATAATATTTTGTTGGGGATTATTCAAGGTGTTATTGGTAAAAAAATACCTTTAAAAATCCATTCAATTAATTTTTAGTTGGTATTATTGAAGGTAATTTTTTAAAAAACGCCTTCAATAATCCATAGAAAAAAGTTGGAACGAATTCTTGAAGGCATTTTTTGTCCAAAACGCCTTTAATATTCCACACAATAAAATTTTAGGTGAGATTATTGACGGTGGTTTTGGTAAAAAACGCCTTCAATAACATTTTGTTAAAGATTATTCAAGGCATTTTCTTACTAAATATGCTCTTAATAATCCATAAAAAAAATATGAAACGAATTCTTGAAGGCATTTTTGGGTGAAAGTGTTTTCAATAATCCAATAAATAAATTTTTAATAGAAATTATTAAAGGCAGTTTTTTTCAAAAATGCATTCAATAATCCATGCACAATATTTGGTACGATTCTTGAAAGTATTTTTTTTTTCAAAATGCCTTTAATATTTCACATAATATATTTTTAGGTGGGATTATTGAAAGCGATTTTAGTTAAAAATGTCTTCAATAACATTTATTAGAGATGATTCAAGGCATTTTTTTTTGCTAAAAACGCATTCATTAATCCCATCAAAAAAATATATTTGATATTGTATATGTCAAGTCAGTTGTAGGTTTATGCCCAGAAAATATTTGAAGTCAGTTGTATATTTATGCTAAAAAAATATTTAATTTATATATGTGATACTATGAATTACATTTTGGAATTTACATAATGAATATTGTTGTATTTCAATAAATTGACCACACATCCGGAATTAAAATTGATAACGTTGCCATATTAATATACTTTTATGAAATAATCATACTCAATAATATATTAAGTACACATAGTATATTCATATTAAGTATACCAATAATATTAAACCAATACCTCAATGTACAAACTTAAAGTTTCCATTCAACATGGCATGTTTAAAACATTATAACAATTTGTTCCTCATATATTTACATTCAACCAATAATGTCTAACCTAAGGTTTATCAACATTGATAAATGATAATACATACTCACACCATTTTTTACGAACTTCATCCAATTCTTTTTCCGTGAAGATTTCTTTACTCTCTTATTAAAAAATATATATCAGAAGTAAATGTTAATAAATGAGAACATAATGTACCTTTTTATTTTTTTGAAGATATAACGAGTTTATGAAATTTATACTAATCTTGAATGGTGTGGTCATAAAATCATCTAATACTATCTTTCGCATAAAACGAAGGACATAATATCCATATTTAGTATTATCGGGTTGACAAGGTACCTAAAAAATAAATTGAGTGGGTTTAGGAAATCTTTATCTACACAAACTCAGCATAAAAGAATAAATTTCATATTTATCGATAATGACACCCATTTTAGTTTCTTTATCTTCTTATCGAATGCAAATACTACCCTAAATTGAAAAGAAAAAAATTACTTAATACATAAATAAAATTACTTATAAAAAAATAGAAGATATATAATATAATAAAGTGTAATACCTCTTTATAAAAGTTTGAATATCGAGATTAGGCATCGTTGTTAGATTAACTAAATTAAGTAAGTATGGCGTTAAAGATTTGATGTCAATCACAATAAGCAACCAATGACGACTGTAAAATAATAACGATGATATACTCAGATTATGCATCAGATCAGATTTGAGTAAGGTTGTAATATAACTTACTGCACATTATACGAGAGCAAATAATAATAAGCCAATCTTTTCATGCATTGGATCACATGATTAGCACGATAAGCAACTGTGTCACTCTGCTCACTAATGAAGTTAGGGTCAATGAATCTAAATTTGTTGGTCAACTATCTCCCCTTGAGCTCTCTATATAGTAAGCTGCATAATAACAATCAACATTGATAGTTAATATTACATCCTAATATAGATTACTACATATTGAATGTTCATATTTGTATTTATAAGCTAACCTCATATAAACAATAATATCAATAGTTGATAATTCATTCAGTTCACAAAATTCTTTAACCTCTTCCACACCAATGAAAGAAAATGATAGTTTATCAAATAATCCTTTTTCAGACTCAATGGCTATGAAGTTTTCTCTGGATAAATACTCTAACGAATATTTGGATAACTCATCTATAGTAAGCTGAACAAGGGTCATACTGTGAGTTGCAACATCCTGCCACAATATTTAATAAAATATAAGTATTAAAACTAAATCAATAAATAAAATAAACAAATGAATATTAACATTATAAATAAAATCATACTTCTTAGGTGGTAGCGGAAGATGGGTTCACTTTCTTACTTGCAATGGCAGCTTATCCTACATGGATAATGCTATCGATCGGCCTACTAGCATGTTATGTTACATTGCTACCAACATGAACTCCAAAGCAGCGAGTTTTTATTGTTGCTCATTGAGGCATTGTTCCTAGTCATCAATTTGTTGCTATTGTTGCTCAATGATTGCTTCATATTGTGCATTTTTCAATTGCAGGGTTTTATGTTGATTACTAAAAAACTTTGATGGCAAGACAAATTTACCAGCCATACTAACCCCACCAAGCTTTTCTTTAGCGCCTAATGCTAAAGACAAAGGATCTTCACCATACTGGGTTACCAATTCACCTGATTAGACTTTGACAACATAATCATCCTGAAAGACAATAATAAGATAGGTTGTGACAATAAATCTATACAAGCTAGTATACAGTCATGCATACAATCACAATGTCAATCATATATTATATTAAAAAAGTAGTTATACATACAATCTTTTTTGTCATTTTTTCGATTACTTTATCTACAAAGGATCTATCATTCTATAGATGTTTTTGTTTCTAGACATCCCATTTAGAAACATCGATGCCAGAGCTTACTGATTCCTATTAAATTAACACAATAAAAGAATTAGAATGTATGAAATGAATGTTCATAAATATTCATTAATGAGTATAAAACAAGTGTGTGAATACATACAAGCTTATACTTCACATTTTCATATCCTTTTCTCGCTGTTCGATGGTGATATTATTGTTTGACCCAAATGTTCCGTTGGTTTTCTTTGATTTTCTATAAAAGAAAGAAATTACGTCAATCACATATGAAGATCAAAGGCTATATTGCATAAAGACTTATAAACAATATTTTTGGTAATGGATTTACGTACTGAGAAATCTTCTGAAAGTTGATATCAAACAAAATTTATCCAATCTTCAACATTTATCATATCTGTATATACCGTAGGTGGAATAACCAACACATCACCTTGATTAGCCAGTGATAAAATATATTAGGTTATCAATCTGCTTTTAAAATCTCTAAATGCTTTTTCAGCATATTGCAACACAATCTTTTTACAATAAATTAGGATGTCAAACCGTTCCTAAATTATTTAACATAATTTGTGAGAACACATTGAATTTCAATTAAATGATCATTAACAAATTTTATGAAATAGTTGAATAAACATACCACTACCAACTGCCAAATATAATCTTTTAGATCATTAGAAACTCGTCGCCAAGCGGTGTACATAATTGAAATCTTACGATGGACGATGGCTCTAATATGAGTAGCCATCTTGGAAGCTCTTTCAGACACAGGCTACCCACTTTGATTAAAATCAACGTGAATTTTTATGTTACTCACTTTAATTTATTTATTTGGGCCCTTTTCCTTTCTTTTTTGACCTACATGTGTGTTTTTTGCATGTTTAATAGAAGAAAAATGATGTTGTTCAGAGTCAAAATACCTATAATTTTGATTATAATTATACGAATTACATAAAATGACTGTCTAAATTTAATATTGTACGTAATTAAATACCACCAATACCATACTACATATAGAAACACCATTCAATAAATCAATCAGCAATGTACTCAGACACACCATTCAGCAAACCACTCAGAAACACCATTCAGCAAACCATTCAGAAACATCATTCAGCAAACCATTTAGTATACAATTTAGCATACCAATATCATACAATACTATTCAGCAAAACACTATCACATAACAAGGTTCAGCAAACCACATTATTAACAAAAGCCTACACAGAAATAGCATACATGCAATGATAGGTACTTGGAGGACTACGCTTACGATAAAATTAATAAAAATATATATCCATATGTAAATAGTAAGGAATCGAAAAAAATAGCTCTATCGAATAATATAAATAATACAGTAAACAAAAATTATAAAAACATACCGGTAAATAGAGAGGTGAGCGTCATTGATTTATTAAAGGTTGGTAGCGACGATAGGGATAAAGAAACCAAAAGTGTGATAGAA
Source organism: Durio zibethinus (assembly GCF_002303985.1). The sequence continues at coordinate 30,318,546 of NW_019168048.1, read as the reverse complement.
ATGTATTTGTGGGTTTGGTTTGATTGATTAATACAACTTTTAATTATTCTGTATACTAACAAATTTTGATTCCGATGTCCAAGATAGGGAATGAATATAAAATTTATTATTAAAGGTGTTTTTTCTCAAAAAATACCTTTGATAATTATGAACAAAAATTATTGAAGGCATTTTTAGTAGAAAACTGCTTTTAATAATTATGTACAAAAATTAAAAGAAATTAGTGAAGGCGTTTGTTTTCAAAAAATACCTTCAATAATTATGTACGTAAATTAGAAGGAATTAATGAAGGTGTTTATTAGGTATTTTTCTAGAATAAACACCTTTACTAACTATCTTAAAATTTGAATTGTGAAAAATTAAAAGCGTTTTTCACTAAAAAATGCCTTTAATGGTCTCAAAATTAAAAAAAAAAAAATTATTGGAGGCGTTTGTTCTAAAAAAATATATTCAATAATTATGTATGTAAATTAGAAGGAATTAGTGAAGGCATTTTTCTAGAATAAACGCCTTCACTAAATGTCTTAAAATTTGAGTTGTGAGAAATTAAAGGCGTTTTTCACTGAAAAATGCCTTTAATAATTCTAAAAATTTTAAGAGAAAATTATTGAAGGCATTTGTTTTCAAAAAATACCTTCAATAATTATGTATGTAAATTAGAAGGAATTAGTGAAGGTATTTTTCTAGAATAAATGCGTTCACTAACTGTCTTAAAATTTGAGTTGTAAAAAATTGAAGGCATTTTTCACTAAAAGACGTCTTTAATAATCTCAAAAATTTTAAGAGAAAATTATTAAAGGCCTTTGTTCTTAAAAAATACTTTCAATTATTATGTACGTAAATTAAAAGCAATTAATGAAGGCATTTTTCTAGAATAAACGTCTTCATTAAACGTCTTAAAATTTGAATTGTGAAAAATTGAAGGCGTTTTTCACTGAAAGACGCCTTTAATAATCCCAAAAATTTTAAGAAAAAATTATTAAAGGCATTTTTTCTTAAAAAAATACATTTAATAATTATGTATGTAAATTAGGAGAAATTAGTGAAGACATTTTTCTAAAAGAAACATCTTCACTAACTGTCTTAAAATTTGAGTTATGAAAAATTAAAGGCATTTTTCACTTGAAGGCACCTTTAATAATCTAAAAAATTTTAAGAAAAAATTATTGAAGATGTTTGTTCTAAAAAAATACCTTCAATTATTATGTACGTAAATTAGAAAAAATTAGTGAAGGCATTTTTCTAGAATAAACACCTTTACTAAACGTCTTAAAATTTGTGTTATGAAAAATTGAATGTATTTTTCACTGAAAAACGCTTTTAATAATCTCAAAAATTTTAAAAAAAATTTATTGAACTCGTTTGTTCTAAAAAAATGCCTTCACTAACCGTCTTAAAGTTTGAGTAGTGAAACATTGAATGCGTTTTTCATTAGAAAACGCCTTCAATAAATTTTTTCAATAAAAAAAAATTAGTCAAGGTATTTTTCTGGAATAAACACCTTTAATAACCCCTTAAAATTTTAGAAGTGTAATATTAAAGGCATTTTTTTATAGAAGATGTCTTTAATAATCTCAAACAATTTTTAAAAGAAAATTATTAAAGGCATTTTTAGTAGAAAACACATTGACTGATATTCATAGAAAAAAAAGAAGGAATTATTGAAGGTGTATTATGCAAAAAACACCTTCAATAAATATATCATAAAAATTAGATGAAATTTTTGAAGGCATTTTTGGTGCGTAAATGCCTTTAATAATTGCAAACAATTCTATTACGACTTTGTTGATGGCACCTATAATATATTTAAAAAATGTATAAGAGAAAATTATTGAATGCATTTTTCTTCGTAAATGCCTTTAATAATCCGATCCAATAAAATTGTCTCCAAACTTAGCGCATCCAATCACCAACTTAAAGCTTCATATTTATTATTTTACTATTTCTTTTTTCAGACCAATTACAATTTACTTTCCTTTTCCTTCAGCTTTTACTATTCGAACGTTATATTTTAGAACCCGATTTCAACTATTCATTAGTTATTTACTAATATTTTTACGTAATTCGACTATTCCTTCAGCTTTTGCAATTGGTGATTTTTTTTTTAGTTTAAACAATTTTCTTTAAAGCCCACCTTCTTGAAATACCCATTTATAACCCATTATTAACTTCCTTTTCTCTTTCATTTTCTTTTTTCTTTTTTTGGGTTTCTTCTGTACCTGTTTTACCTTATTTCAACCTCAATTATAAAAACTCTTGGGTATTGTCTATGTTAGCAGCAGATTTTAACATTCATAATATTAGATACCTGATAAAATATTTTACAACAAGGAGTTTTCATTTTTTGTAAGTACTGATCTTGTTATTATCTTTTGTTTAAAACATAGTAAACTTAAGTATTTGGCATGTTCGTTTTCATATAAATTATTTATATACATTTAGTTTGATACTGTAGTAAGTACTAAATGGATAAGAGTTAGATGCAAAAGTTAAAATTAAGTTAAGAGTACAGAGATGAAGTGAAAAATTTTCTTAATTTTGCATTTGAGAATACAAGTGAAAATAATATGATATTATGCCCATGTGTGAAGTGTGCTAATATAGATTGACAAAAGCGTCAAGTTATTTTTGAATATTTAATTTGTATTAAAATTTTCTCGAAATATATTAATTGGTATTTTTATGGAGAGTCTGTACCATCAAAGTTTTTCATTAAAGTTCCTTCAACTTCAAGGGCTTTTCAACACCAACATGATCTTTTTATAGCAGATGACATTGAAAGCATGTTGTGAGATGTTTTTAACATTCATAACTAACATTTTCATAATCATTTTCCCTAAAATGATGGATTTAATCAGTCTAATATTGAAATGAATGAATTTGATAAACCTGGGATAGGTATATATGACCAATAACCTATAAGAGAAACATCAAAGTTTTATAAGTTGCTTGAGGATATGAATAAAGAACTTTATGAGGGCTCAAAGCATTCAAGGTTGTCTTTTTATGTTTATTTTTTTCACTTGAAATGCTTATGTGGATGGACGGAAAACTCTCTGACTTTATTATTAGAGTTTATGAAAGAAATATTTTCTTTTACAAAAATTCCTGAATCTTATAATGAATCAAAGAAGATGATCAAGGATTTAGGTCTCGGATGTGAGAAAATTCATAGTTGTCCCAATGATTGCATGTTGTATTAGGGTGATAGAAAAAGTCAAGAATTTTTTCATGTGTGTGATATTTCTAATTGGGTGAATAAAAACCTCAATGAAAGGTTGAATGAGGATGGTGATGAGGTTAGTATCAAAAAGAAGTTTGTTAAGGTTTTACACTATTTTTCATTAATACCAAGACTTCAATGACTCTTCATGTCTTTCAAAATTATAGATTCAATGAGGTGGCATCATAAAAAATGGATAGATGATGGATCATTTAGGCATCCTACATATTCTTTGGCATGAAATTTCAATCTAGGTTTTCAGACTTTGCATATGATCCTTAAAATGTTATGCTTAGACTACTATCCGATGGATTTAATCAGTTTAAAATGATGAGTACTTCTTATAGTACTTAACCAGTTATATTGATTCCTTACAATTTACCACCATGGATTACTATGAAGCAATAGTCATTTATATTGTCTATGATAATTTTCAAGAAAAAAAGTTTGAATAATGATATAGACATCTATTGACAACCTCTTATTAAAGACTTAAAGTAATTATGGGAAGGAGTTGAGACCTATGATGCATAAAAAAAGATAACTTCAATATATGTACTACTTTATTATGGACTATCAATGATTTTTTTTCTTATGCCAATTTATCTAGTTGAAGTACAAAAGGTCATTATGGTTGTCTATGTTGTGCTACATAGACATGTTTGAAGTGGTTACCTAATGGTAAGAAGTTTTGTTATATGGGATATCATCGATGGTTAGATGATAATCATCGATTTAGATTTCATAAACATCTCTTTGATAGAACTGAAGAGTTGAGAAAATCTCTTTTACCCATTAGTGGGTTTAATATCTTGTCAAAGTTAAAAGATATCAATTTCACTTATAAAAAAATAACTCTATCAAGAAAAAGAGTGAAGAGTATCTTTGAAGGTGTACGACCTCATATTATGTAAGTTGGTGATACTATTACTGAAGTTGGTGATTTTGATGTTCAAAGTGATGAAGAGGATGATGAAGAAAATAACCCCAATGAGTTTGAGTTATTAAAAAAAAGAAGTATCTTTTTTGAGTTACCTTATTGAGAATATAATTTATTACATCATAACCTTAATTTGATGCACAAAAAAAAGAATGTTTGTAAAAATTTTATTGCGATAATTCTTAATATGAATAAAAGATCAAAAGATGACTTAAAGAGTCAGCTTGACCTAGTTAATATGAAGATTCACCCTGACCTTCATCCAAAATTGTTTTCTAACGACAAATATCGATTCCTGCTACTTGTTTTAGGATTTCTAAATCTGAAAAAGATATGTTTTGCAAGGTTTTGAAAAATGTCAAAGTTTTGAATGGCTATACGTTAAATATATCGAGATGTGTGAATCTGAAGGAGCGAAAAATTTTTTCATTGAAGTCACATGATTATCACATTTTGATGCAAGACTTACTTTCAATTGCTTTATGTTCATCAATGTCAAAACAAGTCACTTATGTGGTAAGCGAATTAAGTAACATATTTAAATCTCTATGTGAGAAATGTATGAATATGGATGAGCTTGTTAAACTTTAAGATCGAGCTGTAATTACTTTATGCCATTTAGAAAAGATTTTTCCTTCAAACTTCTTCACTATTATGATGTATTTGATTATCCATCTTCCATATGAAACAAAAGTAGGTGGGTCAATTTATTATCAATGGATGTATATCGAAAGATGTTATTATTTAATAGATTGATTAAGGTCTTATTGATGATCATGCCACTCTAATTAAAAAGATATATGACTAATGTTTTATGTGATAGGTTTTTAGGGAGGTTAAAGTCTTATTATCATAACGAATGCTATCCAGAAGGTTCTATTGCTGAAAGATATTTAGCAAAAGAGTTTATGACATTTTGTTCTCGTTATTTGAAAGATGTTGAAACGAGATTTAATAGACCATTAAGAAATGTTGGTATGTAGCAACATGACTCTACCTACAGATATCTTTTTCAAAGTTTTGGATAACCAATAGGCAAAGCTGAAATGGTAGAGTTAGATGATAAATCTTAGGCACAAGCACATCGATATGGTCTTTTTCATCATGACTCTGTTGAATCATTTCGTACATAAGTTTTTTAGCAAAGAAATTAGTCATTACATTAACCATAATTTATTGTATTTTTTATTGTTAATACTTTATTATGTTGCTTTATAGTGAGTATAAAAATAATTTGAGAGCTCCTACACATTATTGACAATCAAACTCTTGAGAGCTTGATAAATTGTTTGCCAAAAACTTTCATGAATGGTTAGGAGCAACTGTAAGTAATGCCATACTTCCTTTTATAAGAAATCTTATGGTATAATTAACATTAATAACATATATATTTATTTCACTTTTATAGGTTTAGAGTGAAAGGCTTGTTAGTGAAGAGGTGAAGTGTCTTTCACAAGGTCTGAATAGGATTGTGAAACGATAAAAAAGTTTTATCATCAATGAATTTAAATTTAACACAAAATCTCATGAGAGATTTAGCAGTACAAAAAATTCAAAAGTTGTTACTTTATCAACTACTAGCTATGCTAGTGCTAAGGACACAAACCCTTTCAAAGAAAATGTTAACTATTATGGCATGATTATTGACATCATTGAGTTGGATTATTATGGCAAGTGAAAAATTATTATTTTGGTATAATTGGGCTGATGTGAATAGTACGAAGGATATTAAGAAAGATCATTATGGATTTACACTTGAGAATTTTTCTCGATTAATTCACACTGGACAACAACTCATTAATAAACCTTATGTTTTTTCATCTCAACTCAAACAAGTTTTTTATTTTGAAGATCCCATAGAATTGGGTTAGTTTGTTGTTCTTCGAAACACACCTAGAGACTTATTTGATATGAGGTTAGATACAAGACATGATGTTAAAAATGAAACTGAATGTTATCCTTTTGCTGAACAAAACTTGGACAAAAATATCTCTAGTACTTATGCTCAGTAGTTTCGTGAAGATATTAAGAAAGACATTTATGAACCATGATAGATCATCTATATTTTGTAATTCGAGTATTTAAGACATAATATAATAAATGATTGTATGTAATTAATGTCGCATTCGCTATTGTATATTTATTGTATTATAAATCATACATTATCTTTTAATTTAATTAAATCGATATGTTCTTTTTGTATCGTAGGTTATGATTTCTTAACTTCTCAATGTCTTTATATTTGTTCTAAACTAATATCTTTTATATATTCACTTTTATGATGTAGATAAGCTACAATGTGAATGAGTAAATTGAAAGGAATACATATAAGAAATATTAGTTCAGAATCATCTGTGACACCTGTTGATATTGGCAATGGACTAAATCCTTTGGAGGGGATTGAACATACTGTCGGATCTAACTTAGTCACTTCTAACCCTTCAACTGATATTAGATTTGGCAATACGAGAGGTCTCAGTTTAGATAGTATCCCGTTAATTGATTATGCTTTAAATTTGAATGCAGGTATCATATACCCCATATTTACAAATTGATTATAATGATAAAAGTATTGCCATTTTATAAATTTATTTTTTAATTTTTACAGTTGATAACAATGGTCAATGGATGACCAGAGGCTGAACAACTTTGAAGAAATTATTTGCACTACCTTCGAATGAGCGTAATGTAGTGTTTGCAAACTCTAATAGACAACCAATTGGTGAAGAGGCTCAATTGTTGGCTAGATTTCTAGGTATGTTTGCCCGTAATTGAATGAAGTTGCCTATTCATTATGAAACATGACGTAAAGTTCCAGCAGAAGTAAAGGCTAATGCTTTAAACTTTATTGAGGTATTAGTATAATTAATTACATATAAAAAATTAATCATTTTAAATTTAGTTTATTGATTATTTTTTTTATATTATTACAGTCAAGATTTGTACTTAAAATATCAATTTCATTTGTGTTTAAGTTATTGGGAAAGAAATGGAGAGATTATAAGCATAATTTGAAGAATAAGTATGTTGATAAAAATACAACTGTAGAGGCGACGATGAAAAATCTACCCCATAATGTGATTAGCTGGCAATATGAACAATTAGTTAGATTTTAGTTCTCAAGAAAAGGAAAGGTACTAATTTATAACTTTATATAGTATAATGAAATAATGAAAGTGTTTTATGCTTTAAGTTGGCAATATTTGTATTTCTATGATATACCAAATTATTTTTTATGATAGGAAAGAGAACAAATTGGGATTAGTAGCAGAAAGCAACAAAAAAATAGCCACACAAGTGGATCAAAAAGTTTTGCAAGAAAGCAAAAAGAAATAGTAAGTTTATGATTTTAAACGTATTTCAATTAATGAACTTTTTATGTCGGTAAAAGGTAAATATGCAAATTAACAGTTATTGTACTATTTTAATAGTTTTGATAGTTTCAATACATGATATTAAACTTATTAAAAGTTTTAAACTTAGTTGAGACGGACGATATGTATGAAAAAGTTATTGTTTACGTCTATTTAAGTAAAATTACAAATTTTTTGTTATTGTTCAATTTAAATAGTTTGGATAGCTTCAATATTTGATATTAAACTTGCCTGATTGATTGAACTTGTTTTCTACGATTGATATGGTGAAAAAGTTATTGTTTATGTTTATTTGGGACTATTTTTACCTTTAAAAGGTAAAAATACAAATTAAACTTGTGGATGGCTTTCAATAGTTTGAATGGCATCAATCCATAATATTAAACTTGTCTAAATAATTGAATTTGATTGCCATGATCGATATGTGTTAAAGGCCAAAGTGCTTTTATTGTTTGCATCTGGTTAAGATTATTATATTGTAAAGGGGCCAAAATATAAATACATGATATTAAAATTATTTAAAATTTGTGAACTTGATTGACAGATATGATATGCATGAATAAGTTACAGTTGATATGTATCCTATCAAATAACATATGTTTTTGTATATGAGATTGAGATGGGTGGTCAAATTGGACGTGTGAAACTTTTTCACTTAACACAAAAAAAAAATCTTACATGAATGTCGAAACACAAGAAATTGTGATAATTTGTAATATTTATTTTAACAGAAAGTAAATATTTACTCTTTTTAACATATTATCAATTAATCATTAAACTTGATAGTTGTATATGACTAATTTATAGGAAAAAATGAAAGAAAAAATGACTGTTGAGATTGAAGTAATATCTGATGGTTCTCTCAATATGTAAGAATTGAAAAATCGGATACTCATAGAAGTTGCTAGAAAAAAAAGGCATGGACAGGTCTGAGGCTTTGGATTGGGTCCAACACCATCTACCTACTATGGACATAGCTTTTAGTAATTTACATTCTCAGCAAGTCAATCTTCACTAGACATTTCGATATTGAGAGAGTTGCAAACTATGCAACAATGTTTTCCAGCAAATGAAAGCAGAAAGAGAACAAAAGCGTGCCAAAATTGAGGAAGAACTTGCTAGAATGGAGCAAGAACGTACAAAATTTCAGCAGTTGCATGATCGATTCGATCATTTTATTAATTTTGTGCAACAACAATTTTCAGGAACTGATCTCGGTGGTCTTTCAACTCATGTATTATATTTAGTAAATATTTATATTTTTTAATATAAAAAAAGCTTACAATGAAGTGTTAAAAATTATATGCTATTATTCAGTAGGTTCTTAAGCACGCTATTGACCAAGGTGGAAAAATTTCGTCATCAATTGACAGCCTTCAAAATATATCCAGTCATCAATTTTATACATTTTAATTTTTATTTTGTTAATGTATTAAAAAATTTGAATGTTATTATACTAATTATTAAATTTTGTATTAATTAGATACATATTTGAACGTGAATTAAGTTTATATTAATTTTAGTATATGAATTTAAGCTCATTTATGAAAATAATAAATATTAACATAAATTTTTTATTTAAAAAAAATACATTTCTCAATTTTGCGGTATTTGTGTTTGAAAATGTAGCTAAATGAATAATTTAGTGGCATTTGTACCATAAAATGCTACTAAAAGTAGCAGCGGTCTTGCTAGTAAACGAGCTAAATTAGCAACATTTTTGTGATACAAATGCCACCAAAGTAACGGTATTTTTCTTATAAAATACTACTAAATTAACGGTATGTCAAAGGTATAAACGTTGCTAATATAACGGTATTTTCTATATACAAAATACTACTAATATAGCGATATTTTTTAGATACAAACACTGCTAATGTAGCGGTATTTTTTAGAAAACACCGCTATTTTTCACCAGGCATGTATAGCCAACACTTTGACTGATGTTTTTTGCAAATTGCGTAAATCTTTTAGTGGTGTTTTTAAACGCCACTAAACGTAAAAAAATGCCACTAAAAATCAAAACCCATGTAGTGATGTTTCTCAAATATTTTGACAATTTAAGGTAAAAAAATATTGATTTAATTGTTTAGATATTGTTTGTTGGTTTTATTTTTTTTTATTTATTTAGAAAAGATTACACAGGCTTACTTTTAATTGTTGATTTTGTTATGCACTTTTTTTTAAATTTATAAATAAAAGCAAATGACTAAAATACAGTATTAATTTTAAGATAATTATTTTATATAAAAGTAAAATTGTGTTTATTTATTTAAAATTAAGTTTTTATAATTTAATTTTTATAATATTATTGGTTTTTTTTGGAAGCAAAACTTAAATTGTAAAAATAAAAAGCAAAGCTTTTTACCTTTTAAATTTATTATAAAATCCTGTGAATGAGAATTGACTCATTTTAATTGAAACCTTTTTTCAATAAAATTTTTAAAATAATTGTTTAAAATTTAATACTATTACTTAAAATTTAAAGCTATTTTGTTTCTAATTTTACAGTAACATAATTTTGCATCAAATATAAAGTTTAAAACAAGTATAAAAATTAATTTGGCAAATCTTATAATTGTTGAAAATCAAGATATTACTAAAACTCTTTCAAAAAATATACATGTGAGTAGACATGTTCATGGGTTGGGTCAAACCGAATCCGGGCTAGGCTAAAGTAGGATATGAAAATATTATAAACAAGTCTAGGCTCGACCTGGCCTGACTCTTCGGATCTTATTTTTTGCCCAAATCGATTCTTACATAAAATAAGAGAGCTAAGGTTTGCCAAAGACATTGTCATATAGTTTAATTAGTCCCACAAGCTATCAAGAAGTACATAATAAATACTAGCTTTTATGAACCAATACCCCTGATTATTCAAAATAAAAAAATAGTTTTAGTTTAAAAACTTAATTTGATATCTAAAAATATGGAAAATAAAGAAAATAAACTAAAAATTATAAAGACAAGAGTGAAAAAAAATTACCATAAAGTGATTAACTTGCGAGTTAGAGAACTTTTTCATATACAGATGCTTGGTTATATTGATAGTTAAATTTTATCAATAAAAGAGATTTTTACTGACAGATTTTTAATACTGTCAGAATATACTATACTTATACCAATACTTTATTTAATCGTTGGTATAAATAAATTTTTTTAATGGTATATGACTTCATCAATATAAATATGTTATATACTGATGGTTATTAATGTAACCATCAGTATAGGCTCAAAACAAAAAAACTATTAGTTACCAAAATTTTGAATGGGATTATTAAAGACATTTTCGACCAAAAATGCATTCAATAATCCATACAAAAATTTTTTTGTATGGATTATTTACTGACGGTCAAATTCTATCAATAAATAAGAATTTTACTGATAAAGTTTTAATACCATCAGAATATACCATACTTATACCAACACTTTGTTTAACCGTCAGTATAAATAAACTTTTTCTGATGGTATATGACTATCCGTAAATATAAATATATTATATACTGACAGTTATTAATGTAACTATTAGTATAGGCTCAAAATAAAAAAAAAAAAACTATTGGCTATCCAAAAATTGAATGGGATTATTGAAGATGTTTTTGACAAAAAATACATTCAATAATCCTTTATAAAAATTTATTGAGTGGATTATTGAAGACGTTTTTAACCAAAAATACATTTAATAATCTCTTATAAAAATTTATTGAGAAAATTATTAAAGGTATTTTCGGCTAAAACACCTTTAATAATCCCCTCATAAAAAGTTATGAGAGGATTGTTAAAGATATTTTTGGCCAAAAATACCTTCAATAATCCCTTTAAAATTTTTTGTATAGATTATTGAAGGTGTTTTTGAAGGCGTTTTTAGCTGAAAACACCTTCAATAATCCCTTTTCAAAATTTTTTGAATGGATTATTGAAGGCATTTTTTTTATCTAAAAACATCTTAAATAATCTTTTATAAAAATATATTGAAAGGATTATTGAAGGTATTTTTTGCCTAAAATGCATTTAATATTTCCCTCATAAAAAGTTATGAAGGGATTATTGAAGGTGTTTTTGACCAAAAATACCTTTAATAATCCCTCATAAAAATTTATTGAGGGGAATATTAAATGTATTCTTGACATAAAATACCTTTAATAATCCCCTTGTAAAAAGTTATGATGGGATTATTGAAAACGTTTTTGGTCAAAAACACTCTCAAGCTCTCATAACTTTTTACGAGAGAAATATTGAAGGCATTTTAGGTAAAAAACGCTTTCAGTAATCTCTTCAACAAATTTTTATAAGAGATTATTGAGGACGTTTTTGGTAAAAAGCACCTTTAATAATCCATTTAAAAAATTTTGGGAGAAGGCGTTTTTGGCGGTCATAAAAAATTTTGGAGATTATTGAAGGCGTTTTTGGCCAAAAGTATCTTGAATAACCCCATTCAAAATTTTTTTTACCTCCCCTTCTCACTGACTCTACATACTTAATTTTCATCTCCCACCAACTCTTTCCACTCGTCAGTACTTATAGCTTAATCTCTACCTTCCACCAACTTTCTTTACCTCTCACTGACTCAACAAACTTAAACTCATCGGCACCCATTTTGTTTTAGAGCTGAATCAAAGTTGAAGCTTCAAGACTTTCATCATTTATCAAAGGTATTTTGCATTTTTTGCATTTCAATTTTGTGTCATTGAGCATGCCTATTTTTTTATCCTTCTACTGGCATTGGCTTTGATGATTGAATGTTTAGTGAAAAAGTAATAGCTTAGGATGATTGAATGTTTAGGGTGCACTTTAAACAAAACATAATCTCCATTTCCTTGGTAATATTGGTAATGCATTTTCATTTTAATGTTTTCTCATAATTGGTTGACAAAATTTTCTCTATTTGGTCAAAATTTGTAAAGGATGGCAGAGATGTTTGGTTTCTCCTAAGGTTGCTTACCTATGTCTAGATGGGATGAACTCAACATTTTATTCAAAAAATCTGAGTAAGTAAACTTTATTATCTTCTTTCTGAATGTAATTTATCTATTTCTTAACATTTAAACAGTTAGATGAAGTTTCCTTTTACCTGGATCCAATTACTTTTATTTTCGACATAGGGCTACGGTTGTTTTTAGCTTAAATGCTCTAAATGGAAGGACTATAGGTCCAGACGGTTCTGCCATGGGAGCTTGGAATTCTAGTAATGCTGAATCACTCATTAGACACACTATCAACTAGGGCTATACCATTCATAGATATAAATGTTCTTTCTTTCTCTAGATTTGCTACAATGACATTAGTTCTTGACTTATTTTGAATTTGTGGATTATAAAACAATTTGGTTGTTGTTTTATTTCAAATGTTATTAAATATTTTTACTTTTTTATGTATTTTTACTTTATATGAATCCATATCATATTATGATTGTAGATAAATTAATATTAATAATTGAAAATATAATTCAAAAAAAAGTTTTTAGCGACATCTTAAAATTTATACTGACACGTTTTACTATTAAAATATTTTAAGCTATACTGATAGTCATCATGGATCGTTGGTAAAAATTAAAACACATAGGCTATATTGACGGGCATTGATCATTGGTAAAAAATATACTGATAGAGACATGTTGGTATAAGTTAAAAAATTAAAACATACAAATCTATACTGATGAGAATAACTGTCGGTAAAAGATATAATGTGGAGCACACAATATTTGCTATATCAATAGCTATACATATTGTGACGGACTAAAACTGTCAGTATATCTCTATTATATATTCCAACAGCTTAAAAACTATAAGTCTATATTGTTAAGGAATATACTGACGGTTATAAATTTATCAGAATAGATATTTTGACTGTCAATATAAGGTTTATTGTGCTATACCAATGGATTTTTAAGTTTTACTGACTGTTTTTTTAGCATTAGCATAGAGCAATTTTCTTATAGTGACAGAGGGGATAACGCCAATCTAAAAAAGGCAAGCCAATTTGGAGGAGACAATCTTAAAGGAGTTTGAAATTATTGAGATTTAAAGGAGACAAGCTAATTTTAAAATGAAATGAAGGAGAAATTTTTAGTGAAATGAGCGGCTAATCCTAGAACAAAAATAAGGGTAAAATTTAGAAAGGGGAAAAAGAAAGCAAAGATGTTGGTGGTTAGGTTTTTTTTTATTATAAATTATAATATGGGTCTTGTCTATTATAAAAAAGAAAGTAAATAGCTTTTTTTATTGTAAACAATAAAATAAATGAGTTTTGTCCATAATAAAAAAAATAAATGCTTTGTCCCATTATGAGAAAAGTAATTAGATTTATTTAATTGTCGAGACTGGTCGAGTTGAGCCCCAACCTAAAATAGTGAAACCAAAGCCCGATTTGATTTTTTGTTAGGCTTTATTTACTTGTCCATGCCCATTTAACGGACCTAATATTCATATTTAAGCCCTTTAAAATTTTGAGTGTGCTTTCAAGTTCGAATAGGTAACCCAGCTCTTAAATAGGTTTACATGTGAGTAAGCTATCATATATATTATTTAAATATTTAAAATCATTATTTTTTTCAATGAATAAAACTTATTTTAAAATTATATAAACTTACAGGTGTATAAAAATAATTGCACAAAATGGAAATGGCACACATATACTATTTATATATAAATTTTTTGGATATTTTATTTTTCCTCAAATATTATTATTGTTATATATTTTAAATTTTTAATTAAAAATTTAATTTTATTATATTTTGATATTTTAATTATATTATTTGTAGTATATATATATATTGAACATCTAAATGATTAAATAATATTAATTTATATATCTAAACACATTTAAATAAATATATTACATGGATAATCAACTAGTTCCTTAATAGTTCTCTTAACCAATAGTGACAATTAAAGTCTCTAGCCCTTTTTCATACAAGAATGATAAAACAGTACCATAAAAGTATGATTATGATGTTATAGTCAATGTAGATACTATAAACATAATGGGCGGTATGAGTCAAAGTGGGAGATGTTACACTTTAAAAACACTAGAAAAAGTTAGAAAAAAAAAAAAGCAAAGGTTGAAGAAGAAAAGAAAGTCATAGTAATCCTATGGTAATCCCTAATAAAGAATGTCAGAAGCCAATATTTGAGAATGAAGCTTGTGAATTTTTGAAAACTAATAAAACATAACGACTATAACATGATAGAATAGTTAAACAAGATGCCAGCTAGAATTTCGTTATTGTCATTATTGCTAAGCTCAGAGTCACATTATAATACTTTACTAAAGGTACTAAATCAAGCATATATGTCTTACGATATCTTTATTGAATATGTGGAATAGCTTGTTGGCAATCTAGCAATCTCAAATTACATTTCTTTTAATGATGAAGAGATTCCTCTTGAGGGTTACCAAGGCTTTTTACATTACTATAAATTATAAAAGTCATATAATGGCTAAGGTTTTGATCGACAATGGCCCATCAATCAATGTTATGCCTATGACTACTTTAGTAAAACTACCTATTGATGGATCTTACATGAAGTCTAATCATATGATAGTTCAGGCCTCTGATGGGACCCAAAACGAGGTGTTAGGAAATATAAAAATGCTATTACAGTTTGACCTTTATACTTTTAATGTAAAATTTCAAGTTATAGATATCTCTCCCTTATATAGTTGCTTATTGGGTAAGCCATACATTTATATGGCAAGTGTTGTTCCATCCTCATTACACTTGAAAGTCAAATTCATTGTTGATGAAAAGCCTACATGTGTGACAAAAGAAGAAAATTTACTTCTAACCCAATCGATAAAATACTTCTTATGTAAAAATGGTAGATAAAGCCCTAAAGTGCTTTTATAGATCTTTTGAGATTGCCAACATAACAAATGTGGCAGAAGAATCTAAACTATATTCACAGCATCTGTCTATGATAATTAAAATGGTTATCAAGTAGCTTACCAAGATGGAATGGCAACTTGAAGCTAAACTAGAGAAAAATCTACAAGGAATCATAAAGTTGTCGGTAATATATGATAAGAATGACAGATTTGGCTTATGTTATAAACCAACAAGAGGAGACATAATGAAAATGGTGAATGAGAAGAAAGAAAAGAGAATGGCTAATCTCAAGAGATATTAATGGTTATTCCATCCCTTTATGATTGTTTTTGTTTGGGAGGATATATTTATCCAGATTCGTTTGAAGCCCTAAATGCAAAATTGGTGGAAGATTTTTCTGAGCTGACCATTCAGGTGGTGGATGAAGAAGGAAAAAAGAGCTAAGATGAAAAATTGTTTATGCATCCTTGCCATTCGAACTTCGAGCTAAATAATTGGAATGTCATAGAGTTACTTGTTGTTTTTAAAATTTCTAAAAAGTAATGTACTATGAAACTATAAATCTCTAATTGCTCTTTATAAGCATTAAAAGATCTTTTATGGAGTGTTTATGTTTCGTTTTAATAAAAGTTTTAAAAAATACGTTTGCATTTCTTTTATTTGTTTTCACTTTCATTCATTCGATCCACTTCTTTTTTCATTTTCTTATCATTCCATTTTTGGGTGCCAATATTCTTTTCATCTCACCCATTTATAGGTTCCTAAATAATGAACACGAAGATAATTATGACAATAATCTCATATTCAATTTTGAAAACCTAATTCATGTTGACGAACTTGATAATGAAAAAGATTTTGATAATTACACACTACCTTCTGATTTGTTAAAAATAATAGAACATAAAGATAAGCCAATCGGATCTTACACAAAATAATTTAAAAAATTTAGCTATCATCTGGGGTCATTTAAGTGAAAAAAGAAAAGAAAACTTTTACAAAAAGTATAGGCAGATTGTATCTCTCATTCCAATAGTGATTGAGGAGCAGTTAGTCAAGGCAACCATACAGTTTTGGGACCCATCCTATAGATGTTTCACTTTTAATTAGGAATATTTGATGCCAACTATTAAGGAGTACTTAGTTTTGCTCATGATAGAACTACAATGTCCAAATAAAGTGTTTACTCGAAAGTTGAAATCAAGTTATCATAAAAGGTTGGCAAAGCTTATAGAGGTTAAAATAGAAACCATAGATTCATTCGTAAAGCCTAAAGGTGAACATCTCAATATCTATTGGGACTTTATCCAAAATTTTATTCAAGGGCATTTAAATGATGATCAAGGCATGGTTATGTTTGCTTTGGCAGTGTACGTCATGGTGATCTTCTTGAAGATTTCGTGTTACATCGAAATAATTGTGGTGGACTTTTTTGAGTAAATTAAAACTTAAGCAATTAATCTTGCACTAGCAGTCTTAGTCGAACCAATCAGGTTATTGAATTTCTATCAATGAAATGAAAAAAGACATTTATAGGGTGTGCACTGCTATTTTATATGTAGGTCACAACTCATTTCAAGTGTGGAAAGAGTGCATTCTCAGAGCTGTATTTTTTAAATAAGCACTAATCGAAGAGTTTTGCAAAAGCTAATGGCCAACATTGAAGACTAAAGAAAAATGGGTTTTATTTTTGCGAAGACTCACCAAGGATGAAATAAAATGGATGGCGCCATGGATGCCTTGCGTGCTCATGATGAACCATAGATACCGCTGTTAATACTAAAGAGTATGGTAAGTTACGCTCTATTAATGGTACTGTGACAATTCGATGCAAAGTAGTTTGTTCATGCCACTCATGGCCTAGTTCAAGTAGAATTCACTTACGAAGAATCTAATCCATTAAAAATCTTGGAGCAGTTAATCCAAGCATAGAAAAAAACACAAAAGATGAGATTAAGGCCTTTTCTTGACAAAATCACTCATAATTACCAGATTTGAAAAGTGAAGTGACTCAAATACATGGTGTTCATTCCTAATGATGACTCATATCAATTAGCTAACATTTTGACAAAAGTGCAATTATTAAAAGTTGAGCTTGTTAAGAAGAAATTGGAAGCTAAAAAAAAAGAAATAAAAAGAGAAAATTTGAAACTTAGTGAAAAGATAGGATAGTTAAAATAAGAAGTAAAAGTACAAAAAAGCAGATTGAAGAAGGTCATAAAAGAACGACAAGTGGCCAACATTGATTTGAAAGATCTACACCAAGAAAACAAAAGGTTATGAGTCCAATTCATGACTAAAAAAGTTACTAAGTCTAACCTTAGTTGGCAACATGAAATGAACGAGCTCTGAGAGGAAATGAACTAATGAAAAAGCAAAGCTCAAAAAATAGAAAAAGAGGTCATCAAAATTTCTCAATAATGCCAAAATTATGAGGGATTATACCTTACAGCTTTGGCAAAATTGGTTGAATGCTAGAAAGAAAAGGAAAAGTTGAAGGCTATGCTCACAAAAAAGAGAATAGAGCACCTTAAAGTACTAAACGAAAAAGAATCATTTCACTAGGTGATCCACAGGTTAGAGCTGTAACTGTAAAATTACAAGAACCATATTTCAATAATAATAGATGAGTGGTAGAGAAGGAAAAAGGATTGGATCTTTACATGTAATTCGAAAAGTGATGCTTGTATGAAATAAAAAGCAAAAAACTTAAGAAGGCAATAGTACATAAAGCACCTAACCAGTCAAGTTTGCAAAGCAGTAAAGAAGGTATGAAAGATGGTTAAAAAGGTAAAGGCATTAAGAAGATAAGTCAATCTTATAAAAGAATATAGCCAGCATCAAGTAAACTTTTTAGATGAGACCAAAGATCGTTATGAGCAAGTCAAATGTTTCTATGAATATAATTCTAGGATGACAAATCTTATATAACAAAAGTTGAAATCAATGAAATTTTCTAGTGTTGAAATTTGTCAAAGAGTAAATATCTCTCACTTGTATTTATGCATCATGTGCATTATTTTTAACCATATATTTTTTTAAAAAATCACAAAAAGAAGGTTAAAAAATAAAATTTCTAACACATAGCATTTTGATTTAAATTTTTTTTTTTTGTGGTAATAAAGGTTCAAGAATAGCTCATCCACCAAAAATTTTAATTCAACTTACTAACCATTCATACAACTCCAGAGCTCAAACAAAAATCATGAAACAAGAATACACTAGTCGATTTTAAAGGATTAAGAAGGCTTAAAAGAAATTAAAAGGGGATTTTAATAAGATAATAGACATGCTTAAGAATTTTGACAAAGAAAAAATAGTAGAAAGAAACCTCAGTTTCCAAAAGCAAGTGCCAAACATAGTGGATCCTATATACCTTTTACGATTTAAGCCACAACCAATCCAACCTTCTCAAGGAGCCAAAATGCAAATTTTTACTCCCAGAGGATATTTTTATCCTTATCTAGGAATGACATCCACACCTACTCCAAGATAGTTCTAAAATTTTGGTAATCCTATCATAGTAGAAAAACCATCAAAGCTAATCTTGATTCCTGACTTGGATGATCCTAATGAGAGAAAAAAGCTAGGGATGAAAACATTTTAAAAAGTGAAAGATACCAATGCTCAACAGAAGATGAAATTATTAGAAGAAAAACTTAGGACCATAGAGATAATAGATTTTTATGGCTCTATGGACGCAACTAAGCTTTGTTTAGTTCCAGATGTGATCATTCCACCTAAATTCAAGGTCTTTGAATTTAAAAAATATGATGACACAAAATGCCCAATAACTCTGTCACCCTATATTATCGTAAGATAGTGACGTATACTTATGATGAGAAGCTACTGATACACGTATTTTAGGATAACCTTATGGGTTCTGCAGTTAAATAGTATGTTCAACTAGACAGAACTCCTATTCATTCTTGAAAGGAGCTCATGAGGGCATTCTTTGCATAATATCAGCATGTTATAGATCTAGCTCCAAATTATCTGTTTCTGTAGAGCATAGAAAAGAAAACAACAAAAAATTTTAAAGAGTATGCATAGAGATGAAAAGATGTGATCATACAAGTACAACCTCCCCTCACTAAAAATGAGATAACTATTCTATTTCTGAACACTTTAAAAATACCTTACTATAAAAGACTGATGGGCAATGCAATTGAAAACTTTACAAATATGGTGATATCTGGTGAGATTATTGAAAATGCCATAAAAATGGTAAGCTTGATACAGAAAAAACATGTAAAGTAAGAAAGGTGAAGCTTTTATGAAGAAAAAAAATAAAGCCCAAACAGTTAACTATGTGGAGCAACAATTCAGATGCTTCACTCATATCTCATACTAGTGTACGAAACCCATTATCCACCAATAAATAATGTTACATCCATCCCTTATCCATATCAGTTGTATCAATCCCTATAATAACCAGTTTATTTACTTTATTTTCAATAATCCTTTCGGATACCTACCTATTCATATAATTGTCTTGCTACACCTACCAAACCAAAATGGAGATCCAATCTAAGTAGTGGTTTGAAAGCCCTAAAAAATGCCTAAAAAAAAGCCATTTTCGACCTTATCCCTATGACATACACAAATTTGCACCCTCAAATCATTGAAAAATATTTACTAGCCTTTGTTATTGTTGAACTTTTGAAACCTTTATTTTTTAAATGGTATGATCCCAATGCGCATTATGATTATAATTATGGAAACTTGGGCTATTCTATGAAAAACTATACTACTTTAAAATCATAAAGTGCAATGATTAATCAATAAAAAGGTGTTAAACTTTGATACTAGCCAATGAGGGACTAGAAATGTTAATGAGAACCTTTTACCAAACCATACTATACCATTAATAAATGCTTTGATTGATGGACAAGCAAGTTATGTCAAGAAGGGGATAGATGAAGTCAAAACTTTAACGGCTAATATGTTTGAAGCCTTAGTCAAAGCTGATATGTTGAAGTCCATAGAGTTTCAAAATTGCTAAGGAATGATTAACTCAATCGAGAGCTACAACTATCACAAAGATACTTTGAGGCATTCTATCGAGAGTTGTGACCAATTTCGTCAAGAGGTGAAGAAGTTGATGGATATGGATCGGATAGAGTTTTACAAAGAAAAAAAAGATTTGATGAAAGCTAAGTTGTCTACCATTGATTCAAAGAATAAGTTTATGTGTAAATTAGTAACTATTTATTATGATGATAAGCCAACCCTGAGGTCAAAAAAGCTTATCTCCTGACCAATAGTGATGATTAAAGTCCTTAGCCCTTTTTCATATAAGAATGACAAAACAATATTGTAAAAGTATGATTATGATGTTATAGTCAATTCAGATATTGTAAACATAGCAAGCGTATGAGGTATGACCCAAAATGATAGATGTTACACTCTGAAAACACTAGATAACGTTAGAAAAAAAAAGCAAAGGTCAAAGAAAAAGAAAAAAGTCAAAGTAATCTTGTGACAATCCTTAATAAAGAATGTCAGTAGTCGATCTCTAAGAATAAAGCTTGTAAATTTTTAAAACTAATAAAACATAACAAGTGTAGCGTGATAGAATAGTTGAATAAAATGCCAGCTAAAATTTTGCTATTGTCATTATTGCTAAGCTCAAAGTCATATTGTAATACTTTACTAAATGTAATAAATCTAGCATATGTGTCTCACAATATCTTTGTTGAATACGTGAAACAGCTTATTGGCAATCTAGCAATTTCAAACTACATCTTTTTTTATGATGAAAAGATTTTTCTTGAGTGTCAAAGAAGTACCAGGACTCTTCACATTACTGTAAAATACAAGAGTCATATAATGACTAAAGTTTTAATCAATAATGGCTCATCAATCAATGTTATGCCTATGATTACTTTGATAAAACTATCTATTGATGAATTTTATAGGAAGCCTAGTTATATTGTAGTTTGAACCTTCAATGAGACTCGAAAAAAGGTGTTAGGAGATATAAAAATGTCGTTACAAATTGACCCTTGCATTTTTAATGTAAAATTTTAAGTTATAGATATCTCTCTCTCATATAGTTACGTATTGGGTAAGCTATAGATTCATATGAAAAGTGTTGTTCTATCCTCTTTGCATCAAAAAGTCAAATTCATTTTGATGAAAAGCTTACATACGTGGCTTAGACAATACAAGCTTTATCACATTACTTAGCTCATAGCATATTTGAATCACATTAAGTATATCTTCGAAAAGGGTTTATTAACAAGAAGAATAGTGTGGTGACAAGTTATGCTTTCAGAATATGATATTGTTTATGTAACTCAAAAGGCTATTAAAGTGAATGCAACAGCTAAGTTCTTAGCCGATCATGCGATCGAAGATTATGAGCCAATGAAACTGGATTTTTCTAATGAAGATGTGATAGCCATTGAAATGAATGAACTTATTGAAAAGTCTTGGAAAATATATTTTGATGGAGCTACTAATGCTTTAGGCCATAATATTAGGGCAATTTTAATATCTCTCAATAGACACTATTATCCCATCATGGCCAGATTGAATTTCAATTGCACATACATTGTGGTTGAATACGAGGCTTGTGATAGAGGTCTATAAGTAGTAATTGAAAAGAAGATCAAAGTATTGGGTGTGTTTGGAGATTCAACTTTAGTCATCTATTAGTTATGAGGTGAATAAGAAATAAAAGATTTCAAATTAATCAGGTACCATTGATACGTTTCTAAGTTTGTCCAAAAATTTGAAGAAGTTTATTTTGAGCATGTGCCTAGAGAGGAGAACCAGATTACTAATACAATGGCTACTTTGGATACAATGATCAGAATAGATACAAATACCAAGATTCAACCCATCAAATTGGATGTGAAGGATACACTAGCACATTGCTCAGGTGTCGAAAAAAATTAATGGGAAGCCATGGTATCATGACATTATGCAATACATTAAAAGTCAACAATATTTAGAACATGCAACAGAAAATGATAAAAAGACTATCAAAAGGCTGGCTATGGGTTCTTCCTTGATAGAGATATCTTTTATAAAAGAAATTGAGATCAAGTGCTCTTAAGGTATGTGAATACAATTGAAGCAAAAAAGATTATTAAAAAGTACATGACGGGGTTTGTGAGGCATATAATGGTGGTCATATGATGGCTAGACAAATTATGAGGACTAGCTATTATTGGTTGACAATAGAGAGTGACTATATTGATTATGCAAAAAAATGTCAGAAGTGTCAGATTGTTGCTGATAAAATTCATACTTCTTCAATAACATTGCATGTTTTGGCTCTTCCATGGCCAATATCTATGTGAGGCATGGATGTCATCGATCCTATCACTCTAAAAGCTTCAAATAAACATAGATTCATCTTTGTGATGATTGATTATTTTACGAAATAGGTAAAAGTTGTATCGTATGCTAGTGTGACACAATCGGTGGTATCTAATTTCATAAAAAAAAAATAATATGCAAATATAGGCTTTTAGAGATGATTATTTTTAATAATGCTAAAAACTTGAACAGTAAAATAATAAATGAAGTATGCACTTAGTTCAAGATCCATTATTATAATTTGACACCGTATCGTCTAAAAATGAATAGGACAGTAGAAGCTATAAACAAGAATATAAAAAAGATCTTGGAAAAAATGACTGATACTTATAAAGACTAGTATGAGAAGTTACCTTTTGCCTTGCATACTTGTAGAACATTAGTTTGAGCATTTACTGGGACCACATCATTCTCTTTGGTTTATGAGATAGAAGTTGTGTTGTCAGTTGAAGTAAAAATTCTATCATTGAGAGTTCTGATGGAAGTCAAGTTAAAAAAAGTAAAATGGGTCCAAAATCGCTATGAGCAGTTGAACTTCATTGATGAAAAAAGGCTTACAATACTTTACCATGGTCAATTGTATCAAATGAGGATAATGAGAGCACATAATAAGAAAATTCACCTTCGTAGCTTTTAAGAAGGAGACTTAGTGTTGAAAAGGATCCTTCTAAATCAACATGATAGTAAAAAAAAATAGACACCAAATTAAGAAGATCTGTATGTGGTGAAAAAAGTCTTTTTCGATAGGGCATTAATTTTGGTAGAAATGGACAAAAATGGTTTGCCTACTCTGATAAACTCAGATACTATGAAAAGATACTTCGTTTGAAAAAGAAAAAAAGAAGAAAAAAGCAAGAAAAAGAATGGCATTTAAGTTAAAAACTTGAAAATGTGACTTGGATGTAAAAGAGAAGTATCATTAAGAAATGACCTCACAACACAAAAGCAAATATAGTTTAACGAATTCTAAAGAATTAAGGAAGTCATTTGGTTAAGTTTTGGAGAAAGAAACTAGGAATATTTTATTCATGATTATCTTGTAATCATTACTTAGGTACATTTGTTTCTACCTAAACACTTTTGTTGCCATGCACTTATTATCAGTTTAATGAAATATGTTTTCTTTTCTTTGGGAATAATGCCTATCCATCCTTTTATCTCAATTCGTCATATTTGTTCACCTTACAAATGAATTAGAGGAATGTGTGATTGTATTTTATTTATCTTGAACTTGAAATGATAAAAAAAAATAACATGGAATGTCTCGGGCATTACTTTTAGAAGTCAATAAAAACAGATGAAAAATGACAAGAAAAGCATGACAAGACATTGATGTTGTAGAGTTTTGAAAAAGAAAAATATTGTTAAGAAAGAATATAATGGTCAGACATTAAGAACAAATTGGTCCTATGGCAATTGTTTTAGAATTTTGATAAAATAAATAAAAAGGTAAGAGATTTCGAGAGCCTTTTACCACAAATGAATGATTTTGATTGCATTACATGCATTGCATTTAGAGCATTCAACACATGCATCAATGAGTAGTTATAACAAGGACAAGGACTTTCAATTTCATAATGGAAAACAAGATTTTGATCATTAGGCAAAGATAATAATTAAAGAAGAGATTTTAAAAGAAAAAAATTTACTTGCTCAAAGATAAGAACTCGATTTTGAGAAAAGATGATGAACTTTTTTAAGTTGTTAAGCCTCTATTCAGAGGAACTTTTTTTCAGATGTCAATTTTAAAGTTATTGAGTCTTTACTTAGAGGTGCCATTTTAAGTTTTCAAAAGTTGTCGAGCCTCGAGTAAGAGGAGTATTTCGATTTGATCTTTAAAGCGTTTTGGTCTTTAATGAGATAAACTTTTTAATTAGTTTAGATCAATTAGAAAAAAAAATCACTTTGGACTCCAGACAAAATTGTTGTCTTTGTTTTTACCCTATTTCTGATTCTCAGCAATGCATAAAGAGATGCAATTGTAAACATCAAATTTATCTAGGTTTCAATTTAAATTTCTTAATTCTAACGAGTTAATAGGCTAAAACCCAATTTTTTCTAAGCCTTGGCCCACTGTTTAATTTTTAATTTTAATTTTATTATTTATATCAAAATATAATAAATAATAATTAATTAAACATTAATACAAAAATATTAAAAAAAGGCAAAAGAACAAAAGACTGGAGGCTAATGCTAGTAGGTGCCGTGCACGGCACCACTAGCCACTTATTCCTACGCCCTTGTGCAACCCACTGCCTTCCATGCCCAAATCCCTTTGGACCTATACAACATGCCTCTAAAAATCCCCTATTGGGGAACTTAGCTCTGTGCGATGTGCCTAAAGGAAAAGAGAAAAGTTAGTATCATTAAAAAATAAAAAATAATAATAAATTAAAATTAATGAAAATATAAAAAAGAGGGAAACTAAAGCTTTAAAGCCTATTCAATGTTGATCAAGGTTGTTCTTGGCAAAAAGGAGACCAAATCTGAGCTTAAAGGGTAAAGGGGAGTCTTTTGATATTTCCTTTGTTTTTCGACCACCGAAAATGGTGATCGATGGCAAAACAAAAAAATTTTGGTTTTTATATAGAAGACTAAGCCTTAAAACAACATCGTTTCATCCAAGATCTATGTGCATACCAATGGGTTGATCAGAGATCTGCGTGCTTGACTCGTGACCCAGTTTTCCCTTTTTGACTACCAATCAGTCTAGCTAAACTGATACAGACCAAACCGTTGATCGGTCCGGTTTAATTTTTTTCATTTTTTGATTTATTTTTTATATTATTTTTGTTTATATAAATTTTAGCATTAATATTTATGCATGTGAAAATGTTTAAATTTGTTAACTAATTTTTTTTAACTAGGAAAAATGAAAACAAAATAAAATAGATAAATTAAATAAAAAATGGAAAATATAGTTTAAAATTTTTATAATTTTTATTAAACTGTAGAATAATCTTAATAAAAAATAATAATTAATAATTGATAGTATGATACCAATATAATAAAAAAGGTTTCTAAACTTTGATAATTTTTAAGATTAAAAAAATAGGAAAAATAACCAAAAATAGGAAAAAATAACCAAAAAATTACTGAAAAAATAATAAAAATAATAAAAATAGAAAATGAAAAAATTGAAATACAACATAATCAAAGTCCAGTACTAGATCCCTAGAGGAATTTTCTTTAATATACCAACATTGAAGTATTTATAAAAAGTTTCCAAACAATAAAAAATTTTCTCTTTTTTTTTTGCTATAAAATAGTAAATAAAAATTAACTAATTTGTTAAAAATAAAATAATAAAAAATAAGGGAAAAGAAATCTTTACCTGATGATAGGATTTTAAGATATTCCAAGTAGTGATGCTTTAAAACTCTATAGGTGAGGAAATTTTTTTGAAATATTGCTAGTATATTGAAGTATTTATAAAAATTTTTTAATGTGATAAAAATTTCTTCAAACAATAACAATTATAATATAAAAAATAAATTTTCTAAAAGGAAAATAAAATGTGTAAATCAATGTATTATCATTTGTATTGCATGTATAATAGTGTTTTTGAAAAATAAATCTGGACCTCTAAAGATGAGATTTTAAGGTATTTTGAGAACGATACTTAAGAAATCTTTAGGTGAGAAAGTTCTTCTAATATTTTCAATGTACTGAAACATTTTAAAAATTATTTCAATAAAAAAGTTTTAATTTATTTTTCTCAAATAAAACAGAACAATGATAATAATAATAATAAATAAATAAATATAAAATTGTTTTTGTCAGAATTAAAGGATAATATTTAATTAATTGGTACCGTTTTAAACGGGAGCTGTAGGGGTGCTAATTTTTTCCTACAAGTAACTAACTCCTTGACCCAACCTGTTTTGCATACATTAAAATTATTTTTTTAATAAATTTTAATTAATTTTAAAATTTTATTAAAAGAATATGTTTTAATAGGTAGTCAATTTCACCTAGCCAAAAAATATTGGTGGTGACTCTTTTTTTTTTTTATTTCATTTTCAAATTCATCAAGCTACTCCAAAATCGTTATGATAACTATTCAAAACACCAATTTATGCTGATTTTCTTAATTACATACACAAAAATAGATATTCAAAGTGAAACATGGATTGATATCTAGTTAAATTGTATTTTTTAAAAAAATTGTTTAATCTATTGTTAAGGAAATTTTTTAATTTTATAAATGAAGTTAATAAGATCGTGCATGTCTCACTTTTTTTAAAATTAATTTTTTAATTTTTTAAAATATATTCTAAATATATATTTAATTTGTAATATTAAAAATTTTCATTTTCTTAATATATTTGATAATTTTTCTTAAAAATTAATAAATAAACAAGAGGATTCATTTTATAGAATTTAAAAACTCTAATGTTGATGTATATAATAATAATAGTCAACCATACAAAAAGCTTAAAATTGATTCTTTTAACCATCCTTATTCTCAAATGGTGTCATATAAAAATTGAGATTTATAAGTTAAGTTGTTCCAAAAAACAAGTCACTTTCAAAGATGTTGACATCTTAGGAAGTAAAGAACTTTGAGTTCATTTGGGAGTCTAGATTAGATTGAAGGCTCTCAATGCATCGGATGGTTTGTTTTAGTCAAGCATGATTTATATTCATGGGGTCCTTTATGTGTTGTCTTTCACCTAGACTTTGTTAAGTCTTTTAACTTATGGAGGGAGCTTTTGGCTAGTCTTATTCTAAGTAAGATATTCTTGTCTTCATTAAAAGATATGTTTTGAGTATTAAGCTCTTTTAATTATGTCTTTGAAGTTTCAAAATTCATTAGAATCAAGTTGAACTTAGATTTTCTATTATCAATGTTCCATCTTGTAAAGCATTGATTATAAATAATTTAAGAATAAAATTTGAATGCAATGAGTGTCAAATCTTAAATTTAATAATTAATTGATATAAAAAGATAAGATTGAACACACATTAAGATAGAAGGATTAATTCTATCATTTAATAAAAGTATAAGGATTATCTGTACAATTTGAGAAAAGCTGAAGTGAAAAAATAATGATGTATTAAAAAATTTTGTCATGTTATTATCTTTGATCATTTTGACCTCAAAAGTCAATAAAGTCAACGATCATATAAACAAAAATGTCACGTTAGAAAAGTCAAAATACCATGTCATCAATTTTAATTGAAAAAGTTTGAACCGTTAACAAAATTTCGATAATTAAAGAAAGTATAAAGATCCAATTTAAACACATTAAGATAAAAGGATTAATTTTATTATTTAATTAAAATACAGATATTTATTACATAATTTGACCTCCTTTTTTTGATATGGACTAATCCAATCATTAAAACAAAAGAAAAAAAAATAGAACACACTAACTGTGTCCTACTCCAATAAAATCTTGACCAGATAGGCAATCAAAACCTATTTTTCCACTATAATCACCCAACTTATGATATTAATCAAATTTATTTATAAAAAACCTTATTCACGATGGGACGAGCTTGGCACAAAGCAACTAATGGCTGAACTTTAGGCATGGTGATTCCCTTTCCTTCAGTCATGTCAATTTCCTTGTCATCAATCCTTTCCCACTCAAAGCACTGAATCAAAGATCCTAAAGTTAATCCCACTATTCGCTGAGCCAGGCTTGCTCCTGGACATGCTCTCCTTCCTAACCCAAATGGCATTAGCTTGTGAGAATATTCTCCTAATTTCCCACCATTTTCAAATCTCTCTGGCTTAAAACTTGTTGGATCATCCCATAGGTTTGAATCCCTATGAATGGCCCAAGCGTTCACCAGTACGATGGCACCACGTGGCACGTTGTATCCACCTAAGGTACAATCATTCGATGGCATGTGCGGAAGCAGAAGAGGAGCTGCAGGGTATAATCGAAGTGTCTCCAATATAATACTTTGAAGGTAATGTAGCTTGGAAACATCTTGTTCATCAATCAGGTTGTCTTGACCAATTTGATTGTCTAGTTCAGCTCTAGCCTTCTTCAATACTTCTGGGTGATTTAGCAAATTGGACATTGCCCATTCTATTGTGACTGCTGATGTATCTGTTCCTGCAAGTATTATCACCTACAGAACAATGTTAATTTGTTAGTTTAGGACATTTCAGATTTGAATGTCATCTTCTAAAAATAAGTGCATGAATCAATTAAGTTAAGCTCAAAATTTAAAACCGAAAATCTTTCAACAATAAAATATTGAAAAGTAAAAAGAAAAAAGAAAAGATTCAACTAATTACCAATATGAACCCTTTGATAATTTCGTCAGTATAGTAACGAGGCTCAGATTCTTGCAAGGAAAGAAGGTGATCAATCATACTATTATTTTCCTGCCTCTTACTTCGGTGATTGTCAATCAAAGTTTGCAAGAACCTGTCCATCCTTTTTCCAAGCTTCTTCACCTTCTTTTCATACCCTTCACCAAACCAGTTCAATACAGAAAAGTAATCTTCTTGATTTGCTGTTCCACCATTCTTGAATGCCTCTGCCATAAGTTCCTTAAATTCTCTTGCTTCTTCTTCATTCGTCACTTCATCTCCATAGTACCGCTTCCCTGCCACCATCCTCATTATGTTATTAAAGGTCATGTCATTAAGGATAGATTTCAGCTCCACTTTCGCAAACTCTTGACGCGAATCACACGACAGTTTTAATAACAAGCGCCTGATTTCGTCTTTTCGAACAGTCACGGAGGCGTTTAGACGACTTGATGAGAAGATTTCAATGGCACCAATTCTACGTAAGTTGCGCCAATGATCACCATAAGACGATGTTGAAACTGTGGTATAGTTGTAGCCTAAGTGTTTCCCTATGATAAACTTGGGGCGATTGGCAAAAACTATATCGTTCTTGCTGAAGCATTCCTCGGCTGCGGTTGAAGATGATACTACAACAAGAAGCCGAGAACCGAGGCGAAGGGAGAAGATTGGACCATATTTTTGTGAAAGGCTATGGTACAAACGATGGATGGGGGTTTTAGGAGGTGAAGGTGGCCAATTATGGGTAGTGATGGTGGGCTTGGAGGGAGGTTTTTGGGTTGTTTTCTTGATTGAAAGAACAAGTTTAAACAAACGATGAGAAAGATAAAAGAAAGAAATGAGTAAAGAATTGTTGCTTCTTCCATTGTTTGATTTGCTACTGGTAGCTCTGTGTTTGTTTGATTTGATTTGATTTTTATTTTGTGATGTATAGAATTAAAATGTATTTGCTTTTATAGAGGGGCGTAGTATTGCTAAAAAATTTGGACCCGCCCATAGAAATTTCCAAGTTAGAGTACTTTTAACATGAATCACAATCATGTGCTTTCAGAGCATATTTTAATTTCCCACTCAGATCAACTGTCTTTTTGTATATTTGCGTAGGAGATAGTGTCATCTTAGAGACTTCTTGCGTAGGAGATATTGTCATCTTGGAAACTTAGGGCCCATTTGGATGCACTTAAGGATTATTTTGCACCATAGAAACATGTTTGGATGCACGATTGGAATCTTTCAACTGCACCACACCCCTCAATCGTCACTGGAGCTAAAGAGATCAGTGAAAATTTGTAATCTGCGATTGAAGACAAAAACCCTTAAAATAACCTTACATATAACTCAATTCAACATTTTTCAATTCAATTTTAAAAGCCTTAAATTCAAGAAACCTTATAAAGAGTATGTGAGAGTCCACGTATTTTATTTTGCGTCCAATCTTTATTTATATTATTTTTATTTTATTTTTAATTTTTATTATTATTATTTTTCTTTGATCAATGTTTAGAAAAAGCTTTTAATATTCTTATCGCTTGCGTACTAAAGTAAATATTTTAAAAAATATTATAATAAGCTATCATTTTTGTTAGTAAATTTTTAATTATTTATTAACTTTAAAAAAATCAAATATACAATAAATTTATTAGGTAAAAATTTTAATTTGATTATATAAATAACTTTAATAATTGTATAATTTTATTCACGTTTTCAAATATTACTATAAATTTTATATATATTAAATGAAATTTAATAATTTTAATGAATCAGTTTTATACAGGTTTATGTATCGTCGTCACTATATTTATACTTAAATATATATTTTATATCATTAATTTTAATTACACATTTAATTTTATTGATTAAAATAATTATTTTTATTATTTTTATTTTTTAATTTAATTAAAATTAATTTACCGTTACGATATCATATGTCATGTTGTTGAATGGAGATGGGACGTTGATTGATATCTTGTGACACCGTCGTATGAGATATTCAAGGAAAAAAAAAAAATGAAGTTTTGACATTTTTCAAGAGACGACTGCTGACATCCATAGCTTACGTGGCCGCTTACATATTCATAGCTATCGTGTTCTTCTAGCAAGGTTGGGCTTTTGCACGTGGGTTGCTAGTAATAGATTATACGACTTTTCACCGTATTATTACAAATTTAGTTTCTTTTTGTTTTGTTATTCTGGATTTTGCTATTGCATGATACAAAATATCTTAAACCAAACTTAGTTTATGGGTTGGATTGGCTTATTAAATGTTGCGCCTGAAGCAATAATTACAATAATACAGAAGCAATAGACAACAATCAATAATCAAATGCGCAGGAAAAATAAAGCACACCAAGATTTACGTGGAAAACCCTCCAATGTAAAGGGAAAAACCACAGGCCACCAGAAAAATCTTCACTATTAAATAATAGTTATACAAAGTTCTTCTCTAGCTAAAACTACAGCTAATCAACAACTAGAGAAACAATTGGAGAAATTTCACCAAATAAGTGACTCAACAAATATACCCTGGATTTGTTCCTAGAGAGCTTCAAACCCGATCTTCACCGTTCAGAATGTATAACTCTGAATCATAAACCTCCTGACAAGGTTCCAACTCAATCGAACCACGGATCGACTTTCGTTTAACCAACTCTCCCTTCTCTTTTTTCTCTCTCTGCTTTTTCTGACTTTTCTTTTTTCTCTGCTTGGTTGTCGACACACACCTTAAACAACTCCACCTCTTTTTTATTAAGTAGCTAGGGCTCTGTGTAAAATAAAAGATCAAGGCCCATGGCCTTTACTTGGTCCAAAACCACTACATGGGACTGGACCCCATTTTTCTAACAATCTCCCCCTCCAGTCCCATTAGAAGGAGATTCATCACCATAGCAATTTCATTTGGAACTTACCTTGGCCAGGGAACTCATTCCGGCCAAGTTACTGCAAAGCTCAAGCTTTTCCCTAGGAAGTATCTTAGTCAACATATCTACCACATTTTTATCAGTATGGACTTTCTTCAATAGCATATGCTGTTCTTCAATCACTGAACGTAACCAATGATATCTAACATCAATGTGCTTTGTTCTAGCATGGTACATGGTATTCTTACTCAAATCTAAAGCACTCTGGCTATCACAAAATACCACATACTCTTTCTGATTCAACCCTAATTCAAAAAGAAAACGTTTCATCCAAAGCATTTCTTTACATGCTTCAGTTGCTGCAATATACTCAGCTTCTGTAGTTGACAAAGCAACACACTTCTGCAACTTAGACTGCCAAGATACAGCTCCTCCTGCAAAAGTGAACAAATACCCTGAAGTAGATTTCCTACCATCAAGATCGCCTGCCATGTCAGCATCAGTAAACCCTTCTAGAATTGGTTGTGAAACTCCATAAGTCAAACACATTTTTGAGGTACCCCTCAAATATCTAAAAATCTATTTTACTGCTTCCCAATGAACCTTCCCTGGATTAGAAAGAAATCTGCTCACTATACCAACTGCATGAGCAATGTCAGGCCTTGTACAAACCATAAGATATATTAAAGAACCGACTGCAGAAGAATAAGGAATACTAGACATAGCTAGTTGCTCTTTCTTAGACACTGGACAAGATTTCTTACTTAGATGAAAATGGTTGGCAAATGAACTGCTAACTGATTTAGCATGTTGCATGTTGAATCTACCAAGCACTCGTTCAACATTCTTTTCCTGTGACAACCACAGCTTTCCAGCTCTCCTATCTCGGATAATGTCCATACCAAGAATCTGCTTTGCTGGACCTAAATCCTTCATATCAAAAGACTTAGACAATTGTTCTTTCAACCTGTAAACCATACTAGCATCTTATCCTGCAATCAACATATCATCAACATATAATAATAGGATAATGAAGTTACCATTAGGGAATTGTTTAATATACACACAAGAATCCACTGCTGTTCTTTTATAGCTATGACTCACCATAAAAGAATCAAACTTTTTGTACCACTATCGCGGAGCTTGTTTCAAGCCATACAAGCTTTTCTTCAATTTGCAAACTAAGTGCTCTTTCCCTTTCACTTTAAAACCCTCAGGCTGATTCATATAAATGTTCTCCTGTAAATCACCATGCAAAAATGCAGTTTTAACATCAAGTTGCTCAAGCTCAAAATTCAAACTAGCTGCCAATCCCAGTACCACTCGAATAGAACTCATTTTTACAACTGGAGCAAAAATCTCATCAAAATCGATGCCTGGTTTCTAAGAAAAACCTTTTACTACCAATCGAGCTTTGTACCTCACTAGTTTGTCACCATCATTTTTCAACTTGAACACCCATTTATTCTTTAATGGCCTCTTCCTTGTTGAAAGTTTAACAAGATCATAAGTACCATTCTTTCGTAATGACTCCATCTCTTCTTTCATTGCTTTTAACCAGTGCTCTCTATCCGGAGTAGCCTGCACATCTTGAAAGTTTTTTGGCTCCCTTTCACTGGTAACTAAAATAAAATCTGAACTTGGATACCTGGTAGATAGCCTGCGCTCTCTAGTAGATCTCCTGAGCTGAGACTCTACATCACTTGATGCTGAAGGTAGCTCCCCCTGCTCAACACTCTCAGGTAAAAAGGATTGCTCCCCCTGCTCAAAACTAATAGCATCTGGCTCATCACCAACTATGGTTGGCTCATTCATATCCTCAAGTTCTGTTTCTGGCTCATTTTCACCATCTGTGGCTCTTTCTTGTGAAATCTCTGTCGGTGTTAAAACATCACATTCAACAGTAACTCGTGTAGTCTTCTCATTTTTCTCAAGGTCTGCTATGGTTTCTTTTTCATGAAAGACCACATCTCTGCTTCTGACTGTCTTTCTCTTTACTGGATCCCATACCCTGTAGCCAAATTCCTCATCACCATATCCTACAAACACACACTATGTAGCTTTACTATCAAGCTTTGACCTCTGCTCTTTTGGTACATGCATGAATGCTTTACACCCAAAAACTTTCAAGTGAGAGTATGAAGCATCTTTCCCTGTCCACACTCTTTCTGGAATGTCAAAGCCTAAAGAAACTGATGGTGACTTGTTAAGTAAATAACAAGCTGTGTTGACTGCTTCACCCCAGAATGGCTTTGGTAATTTTGCCATCCTCAACATACATCTGACTTTTTCCACAATGGTGAGATTCATTCTTTCAGCTATACCATTATGCTGCGGTGTTTTAGGTTCTGTCCTCTCATGCCTGATCCCATACTTTGAGCAATACTCTTCAAAGCCTTTAGATGTGTATTCCCCACCATTATCAGTTCGAATACACTTCAAGGGTAACCCTGTCATCCTTTCAACCATGGCATAAAATTTTTAAAAATACTGCAGTACCTGACTTTTGTATTTCAACATATACACCCAAGTCTTACGTGAAGCATCATCAATAAAAGTAACAAAATATCTGCTACCACCTAATGACTCAACCTCAATGGGACCACATACGTCAGAATAAATTAATTCCAATCTATTTTCTTTTCTCTGAAAACTTTTACGAAAAGAAACTCTATGATGCTTACCAAACAAACAATAATCACATGAATCGAAAGACATACCTTTGGTCAAGGGAATGAGAGAGTGCCTTGCCAAAACCTGTAACCTTTTTTCACTCATGTGTGCCAGCCTCCTGTGCCACAAGTTTACTGAAGCATCATTTTCAACGGTATTTACCTGGTTACCGTTCAATTGCATCCATGTCTTATACATTGTGCAGCATAGTTTTCCCCTTGCAACTACCATAGATCATTTGAAAAGCTTTCACTGTCCATTCTTTTGTCGGCTTTCATATCCCTCCTTATCAAAGACATTAATAGCAAGCAAGTTCATTCTCATATCTGGAATGTGTCTGACATCCCTTAAAGTCAATATGCAGCCTGTACTAGTTTGTACAATAATATCACTAATCCCAACAATCTACGATACACTCTTGTTTCCCATCTTGATACAACCAAAGTCTCCTGCTTTATAAGTTGTAAACAACTCTCTCTTAGGAACACAATGATATGCCGCTCCTGTGTCAACTATCCACTCAATACCGGGATCACTAACATGATTACAATCACCATGTGTACAAATCAAAGTAACTGAATCACTATCTGAATTTACTGCTGCAACATTGCCATCATCTGAACTCTTACCTTTCTCATCTTTTCGCTCTTGCTTCAAGATTCTACAGTTTCATTTTATATGACCCGCCTTACCACAATGGAAACACTTCACTTTACCTCTAGACTTGGATCTATGTTTAGACTTACCACGGCCTTTTGAGTTTTGACCTTTGTCGATGTTTCTACCTCTGTTCTCTGTGACCAGAGCTTGATTCCCAGGGTTTACATCTTTTCGCCTCGCTTCTTCATTAAGCATATTGTCCTTTACCATCTCTGATGTCACCTTATAATCAGGAGTTGAATTAAGAACAGTCACAACTAGAGTATTCCAACTGTCTGACAATGAACCCAAAAGAAATAATGCCTTCATTTCATCATCCATCTTAAGTTCCATAGTAGTCATCCGATTAAATATATCTTGAAAATCACTCAAGTGCTCTGTAACAGATCGTCCATCCCTATACTGTAAAGTTGCAATCTTTTTAACAAGCATAACTTTATTCATACCTGTTTTTCTCTCATACAATGCTGCCAATTTTTCCCAAATAATGTGAGCATCTGATTCCTGCGCTACATGATGGAACACGCTGATATCAACCCATTTTTTGATTGTAGCCAGCGTCTTTCTACCTAGCTTCTTTCAGCTTTCATCTTTCATATCTGCTGGTTTAGCCGAATCACCCAATACTAACTCATACAAATCTTTGCAGTATAGATGATCCTCCATCATAGGCTTCCAAATTGAATAATTTGATACTGTCAATTTTATCATGGAACCTGTATCACCCTCTATGATCTCAAACAGAATTTACTTCTATCCTGGGTTGCTTCTGTATCGATGTCTCAAAATAACTCTCGCTCTGATACCACTTGTTGCTCCTGAAGCAATAATCACAACAATACAGAAGTAATAGACAACAATCAATAATCAAATGCGCAGGAAAAATAAAGCACACCAAGATTTACGTGGAAAACCCTCCAGTGTAGAGGAAAAAATCACAGGCCACCAGAAAAATCTTCACTATCAAATAATAGTTATACAAAGTTCTTCTCTAGCTAAAACTAGAGCTAATCAACAACTAGAGAAACAATTGGAGAAATCTCACCAAATAAGTGCCTCAACAAATATACCCTGGATTTGTTCCTAGAGAGCTTCAAACTCGATCTTCACCGTTCAGAATGTATAACTCTGAATCATAAACCTCCTGACAAGGTTTCAACTCAATCGGACCACGGATCGACTTCCGTTTAACCAACTCTCCCTTCTCTTTTTTCTCTCTCTGCTTTTCCTGGCTTTTTTTCTTTCTCTGCTTGGTTGTCGACACATACCTTAAACAACCCCACCTCTTTTTTATTAAGTAGTTAGGGCTCTATGTAAAATAAAAGATCAAGGCCCATGGCCTTTACTTGGTCCAAAACCACTTATGTGGGACTGGACCCCATTTTCCTAACATTAAATTATAAAGGAAAAAGTTGAATTCATTTTGATTGTCTAATTTAATTGTTATTTTATTATTAAAATAATAAATATTATCTTTATATTTATATTATAAAATATTTTTTGTTCATATTTAGTGTACAAGACAATAGATAGAATAGAACAATAATTATTTTATAATATTTTTAATTTGTATTTAAAAAAAGAATATGATTACAAAGAATATTTATCATTCTCTTGATATAAGATACTTTTATCCTTCCAAAGTAAAATTGATTATTTTAATCTATAAAATTAAACTTACATATCTTATTATATCTTTAAAAATTATATTAATAATTTAAATTATATAAATTTTGAGAAAGGATAATTTTGATTAATAAATAAATTATTCTATCTTAATTTTTACACATATCAAATATAAGATAGGATAATACTATTTAATTTAATCATATTTATAATATTATTTTATCTTATTCTATCACAATCTCATATATCAGATACATTTTTCATGTACAATATAATGGTAAAAAATGAAATTATTTCTAAGAATAACTTAGGGTGATAGGGTGACATGGTGACAAATAAGTAGCCTCACACTATGTACAAATGTAATATAACTAGACCTAATTATAGGCCAGGCAATTTGTCCAAACTTGAAAGCTCGACTCGAAATTTTGAAGGAATTAAATATGAATATTAAGTCCGTTAAATAGACCTAAATAAATAAATGAAGTTAAATAAAAAAATGAGACTAAAATTATGTTTCACCATTTAAGGCTCAGGTTTGGTCCAGTCAAGCTCGAAAATTAAAAAATAGTTTTATCATAATGAGATAAGATCTGGTTATTTTATTTTTTATAATGGACAAGATACATTTTTTTTATTACTTATAATATGATAAAACCTATTTATTCTTTGTATAAAACAATAATTAAATTTTAAATTATATTTAACAAAATTAAATTAGACTTAAACTCAAGTTCAAAAAATCATATCGACCTCGAACTTAAAATGTTGGAATATCATACTAAATTTGGGTCAAACTCGACTCGACCCTACCCATTAGTAGATCTAAATATAACTAATCAAAATTTTTTTTTAATTACCGAAAGTAAAATTAAACAATTGCAAAATAACTTTCTAACAGTTTTTAAAATTGATTGTTTTTAAACTTTTTTGTAAAAGAAAACTTTATCTACAAATTAACTAATTAAATCGAAATGTTTTAAAAAAGAAATTTATTCAAAAACAAAATTTTAATGACAATCATCAAAAGAAAATGAAACAAGCTATCATGTTTGATTACCTTCATAATAAATAGAGTCTATATTTAATATATTATTAATATATAAATTTTATATATAGATAATAAATCAAATGATATTACTTTATCAATGATCAAATAAAAAATTTTATTAAACCTTAAAGATAAATACAAAAAAACTTATTTTTTTGTTAAATTTTTATTAATAAATATTATTAATTCATTAATAATATATAAATTTTATATATTAATAAAATATCAAATATAAATAATTATTTTAAAAAGGCTAAATCAATTATTTCAATTTGATCATCAATTTATCTTGTCAGTATTTTAGGAGGACCTATTTGACAAAACTTCTTAATCCGTTGAATGGTCCTTTTCCACTGACCCTTATCTTTGTTTTGATATGAAAATTATAAGATGTTCCTTTTTGGCGGATGCAATGGATTGACAAGATGTTTTTAAATATCTTGAATATTGACAAATAAAAAAATAAGAAAATTTTGGATACTTCCAAATTATTTTGAATATATTTTTATTAATAAAATTATTAAATTTATCAAAAATATATATTATAAATATACATTTTTTAAAAAAAACTTGAATCCAATACTAATTCTTTTCATTTTTTACGAAAAAAATAAAAGATGGGTTATTCTTCTCGGGGGAGAACTAATTTAGGAGTTTGACATTTTCCAATTCAGGAATGGTTGTACGTCTTTTTCTCAACCACTGGCTAGTGATCTGATCGATAGCGTCAGCGCATACGTGAATGTGATGGCTCGGGCTTTTGAGCGCATGCGTGAATGCGATGGCTTGGATAGAGGATCAGTGTTACCCATTAAAATATCCCTAGAGAGATAAAGGTGTGAATAAATTTAAAATATTCGTTGGTTATGAGTTAAAAAGTAATTATAAGATAAAAAACTAAGAATGAAAATAAAGAATGTTTTATTCATCTCATATCAATTGACATCTCGAATATTAATTAAGTTAATTTATTTATTAATTGATGTTAAAAT
Source organism: Durio zibethinus (assembly GCF_002303985.1). The sequence continues at coordinate 30,279,712 of NW_019168048.1, read as the reverse complement.
ATTAGAATCTGTGAATAGAGTTATAATTATTTTTATATTTATTTGAAATAATTTTGCTTTTCATTAATATTTTATTACACATATTTATAATTATTTTAATATAAAAATAATAAAAATATTAATTTGCATACAAAATATTACAAATATATTAAGATATAAAAAATTAAATAAATTTATATTTAATATATTACAATCAAATTTTTGTTGTTATCTTTTTGTATTAATTGCAAGTGTCATAATTAACTCCTTAATTATCATATATAATATTATATTATAACATAAATAAAGATTTGATAAAATTTATTTATGTGAAAGATAGTTTGTTTTTTTGACACATAGAAAAATTTTTAAAATTTCTCTTTATAATAACTTGTAAGATATTTCCTAATTTTAAGCTATATATCAATATATATATATTTAAAAATTACTTAATTATCTAAAACTTTCAAATTTAAGTAGAAAACCAATTCAATTATTTTTAAGTTGCTAACAACAAAATCTAATTTAAATATATATTTTTTTCAAAAATGCATTTCTAAATAATCTATACATATATATATAGATATATATATCTTTTTCCATTTAAAACTTTCAAATATAGTGATATACTATCTTTTAAAATAGGTTTTCTAATAATATAAATATATATCTTTTTAAATCCAAAAATCTCAAATGTAGTGATACTATAAAATAGATTTCTTAGTAATTTAAATATGTCATTTTAATTTTGAAATTTTAATTAAAATATAATTTTTATTTTTAGAGATTTCATAATAATATTTTATTATTTGATAATTTTTAAATTCAAAAAGACAAAATATTACATACATTAGAAGATAATTTATTCTTTAACGATATTCTCAATGTTACTTCTATTTCTGTATTTTCTAACCTTTATGCTTGCTAAGAAATGGTTTTTTAACTTGTGAGATGTACAAAATTTTTATTATATTTTTATAATTTGTTCATCCACATATTAAAAAAATTAAAATCAGTGTTTTTTTTTTTTGTTTTTGAAATTTTTATAAAAACTTTAAATATTTTATTTGTTTCAAAGTGTATGCATGGATCTTATAAAAATTCTTTGACAATTCATGAATATTGGAGTGGAGAAAGAAGATCGATTTAGTACAATAATGAATTTTCTAAGATATTCTGACAATTAAGGTAAAAAATATTAATTTAATTGTTTAGACATTGTTTGTTGGTTTTTTTTTTTTTATTTAGAAAAGATTGTATAGGCTTATTTTTAATTGTTGATTTGTTATACTTTTCTTTTTTTTTTTTAATTTATAAATAAAAGCAAATGACTAAAATTCAATACTAACTATAATATAATTGTTTTATATAAAAGTAAAATCATGTTTATTTATTTAAAATTAAGTTTTTATAATTTAATTTTTATAATAATATTATTATTATTGGAAGCGAAACTTAAATAGTAAAAATAAAAAGCAATTTTTTTTACCTTTTAAATTTATTATAAAATCCTATGAATGGGAATTGACTTATTCTAATTGAAACCTTTTTTCAATAAATTTAAAATAATTGTTTAAATTTTAATACTTGTACTTAAAATTTAAAACTATTTTATTTCAGATTTTACAATAACATAATTTTGTATCAAATATAAAGTTTAAAACAAGTATAAAAATTAATTTGGTAAATCTTATAAGTGTTGAAAAGCAAGATATTACTAAACCTCATGCAAAAAGTGTACATGTGAGTAGACCTATTCATGGGTTGGGTCAAAACGAATTCGGGCTAGACTTAAATAGTATATGAAAAGATTATAAACAAGTCTAGGCCTAGCCTGACCTGATTTTTCGAATCTCATTTTTTGCCCAAGTCCGTTCTTACATATAATAAGAGAGTCAATGTTTGTCCAAGTCCGTTCTTACATATAATAAGGCCGTTACTTTTATCTTGATGATGGTTAAAATATGAATATATCAATTGACTGCTTTTTTTTTTGCCCACTCTATTTATCCCAAGTTGTCCTTTTTTTTAATGAAGTTTGTTTCTTGAGCAATATTTACTTCATCTTATTTTTGTAGTTGAGTTGTCATTATATAGTAATTTTTTAATTTTATTGTGCTTAGAAGAAAATCAATTATTTTAATGGCCATGTGTAAAGATTAAATTAATTAACAACATTTAACATTAATAATGTTTTGATATTACAAACTTGATATTCATTTGTAATTATTAAAAGTTACTTCAAGATTCTATGATAATTTTTAGAAAACATAGATCTGAGATCATAAGTCCGTACAATAATAGTAGAATGGAAAGGTTTCATAAGGTAAAATTATGAGAGGGCATAGGTCAACATGTCACCCTCTCCATCAAGATTTGATTTGCCCTCTTGGTTCGTTTGACCTTAATAGCAATAATCGACTTTTCTGTCTGGAGATAGGATCACAAGGATCAGGTAAATTCCTGGCTAGTTAACGATGAAAGAAAGTGAATGGAAATAGAAGAAAAAACAAAATGAAAAAAGAGAAGAAAAAATTTTGATTAGTATTATTTTGTAGGTTGTTAGATGAATTTTTTTCTTGATTTTTTTTTTTTGCAAGATAATTGACAAAAAGGGAAGCTATATGGAGGACAAGAGTTGTATGCCCTTAAGTCAGCATTGCCCATCATCGTTTGGGATTATGAAAGGTAAAAGATAGAGAAAAAAAATTCTTTTTCATTGCAATTCATTTTTTTAATAAATTTTTCGAACTCCAACTGCAATATGTTTTGAAAATAGAGAAAGAAAAGCTTGCAATTTAAATCATAATCTAACTACGATATGTGTTATGGACAAAACTTAGTTACAAGTTTTCTTTTCCTAAAGTTTCACAATGAATAAGTCTAAAGATTAAAATTACTTGCACCTAAAACTCATGTCAATTTTAGTTTTTCAAGTCAACAATTTTAAAAACATGGTTTATATCATTCCGGTACCTAAGAAAAAGGACATAACCCATAAATCTTGCCTAAGTGTTTCCCATTATGCAATTTGGTGCTAGAGATGGAGTTACTACTATGTTCTCAATTGGTATTCTATCATAGGTTTTGAATGATATATTTGGATTGTATATGTAATTGATTGCTCATTTTATTTGTATAAATTTAGTTAGGTTCAATAGTTAATTTTATTTATCGTGTCCTTTTGCACATTTTGATGGCCTTTTATGTCCACTATTGAACTCAAAGTTTTATATATATATATATATCAATTTTGCAACAAACACAATCATGCATTTCATTGTCTGATAGGTTAGCTAACATCTGCCATTAAGCTTCAAGTTACAAATACAAAGCCGCCCCACTTGCATAGAGTGCAGGCATGTTACTTATGACAATGGCTGAGTTTATAGTGCCAATTTCTTATAGTAATGAAGTTTGTCTGCCACAAAATCTAACATATATATAATTTTCCCTCCAGACTCTTCTTAATGTGACATGTGGACTTTTTCTTTATATTTAAGTGGTATGTTTTGGGTTATATTTTAGGTTACTTCTCCTTTTCTTTTGCAAGAAAAAGATATGAGAGCAACTTTTTCTTTTATAAGAAAGAGAGATGACAGCCAAAAGAATTAGGTGAGGATGGCATAATAGGAAAAAATATGGAAAGAAAAATTTACAAGAAAGAGAGATGAGAGAAAAAAGGATTGAGAGGATGCAACACAAGAAAATGAGAGAAGAAGAAAAAAAAAAAAAAACACAAACATGAAAGAAATGGTTTTTCTCACTGGATAAAGGTACAGAACAAACAATTGTGAAAAGAAAAAAAATCAAGGAAAAAGAAAAAAGATAAATGCAGAATTTGGATATTTTAGATGGAGATTTTTTCAATTGATAATTTTTTTAATTTTTAAATTAGTTTTGCATGATTAAGCCAAATAAATTGTTAGAGATAAGTTTTATTGTTTTTTATTTTTAAATTAAATTTGTTAAGAGATAAATAATGACATGTGTTTTTTTTTATTGGTAAATAAGATTATAAAGAGATAAGATTTTTGTTTATAATATATTGAAAATAATACTATGAGAGATTGTTTAATTTATAATTTGCTTTATCAATTGGTTTGAATTTTTTAATTTAATTTAAAGTAAAAATGAATTTTTTTAACTTAATAAAAATGAAAGTAAAGGAAAAGAAATTCCATATTTTAACAACAACCAAATAAAAAAGTTTTAAAAAGTTTTCATACAAACCTTTCACATCTTCAAGGGAATCAGCATATCGCAAGCCATCGAAAGCTGAAATGAAGCAATTGGACAATGTAGCATTAAGATATCTACACATCAACACATGTTAAACAAATCACTTATGATTCATTGTAATGACATATTAATTGACTTTCATACATGAACAAATGGAATGCCATGTGGTGGTCTTATGTTGGCCTTCATGGTTTCATAGAGATCAACAATTCATTATTGGAAACGCTAGAGAGAAAGGGAAAAGAGGAAAATTGTAAGGTAATAACAATGATGATATTTTTTTATTCAACTATTATGGGTTTTGTCATTTCTTTAGTTTTTATTTTATGGTTCATATGAAAATAAGAAAAATATGAGATTTGTCAAAAACAAAATTATGAGTTTTTTTTTTATTCTTCAATCTTTTTCTTAATGAATGGCAGAATCAATATTTGATTTTGAAAAGCATTGCATTGCTGTTTGACGTAAGTATAAGTTTCATTTTGATGTATCAATTTTTTTGCTAGTCACTTCTAATTTAGTTCTTTTAATTGCAAGAATGGTGGCCGTTAAATTTGACTATTTCAAAATTGTTGGTTTCATATATGTTATATATGTTTCTATGCTTGAATATTTCAAGTTCTGTGTTGTTATGTTTGCATTCATAACTCAAGATATATGCTTTGACAAGTTTTATATTGTATTTTATAAAAGTTATCCTCATGCTAATGTGAATTCTCAAAGCAAATTTTACTTATGCTATTATTCGTCTTTATTATGTTAATTAGCCACCATTGTCTGGAATTTATCACCATTTCTTGATTTACACATTTTAAAGATCAAGCAAATGCATTCTAATAGACAAACTCAATTAAAATCAAGATGTAAAAGATATTAAAAATATGGCCATGATGAATATACATTTTGGTGAATGACATTATTTAACCTTATATTAGCTTTGACTTCTTTTTTATCTTATCAAAAAAATTTCTCTCTCTCTCTCTCTCTCTTTATACAAGAGATAGGTTATCAAGGGTAACAATACCACCCCTTTATCAGTAGGTTCCAATCATTCTATTTGAGTCATGTAATTTAAAAATTTTGAAGTATAGAGAAATTATGATTGTAGTGAAATTTTGTTTTTCAGATATTTTACTGAAATTCTTTTGTATATTATTTCATGGTTGATTGTGAGATGATAGATATGATTGATGTTAAATTTGTGTTTTTTCTTGAAATTTGCAAATATTAATTACGGGTTTGACAAAATTTTAAGTTAAGATTGATGGTTTTATATCTAAGTTCTGTGATATAAGATGGTGGTGAAAAGGGATTTTCTCAAGTATTCCTTACACTTTGCTTTAGGGAGATTTATAATGTATGGGATTTTTTGTTTCTCATAAAAAATCAAGTTCAGGTGTAATAATATTGGATTGACAATTTTTTTTATTATTGTAGATATGAAATTTGTTCAAGTTTTGATTTAAATTTTTTGGTTCTAATGAGTTCGCGAGTCAAAGCTTGATTTCTTTTTTTGGACCAAGGTTCACTATTTAATTTTTAATTTTAATTTTATTATTTATATCATAAAACAATAAATAATAGTCAATTAAACGTTAATAATACAAAAAAAAAAGTCAAGGTGCTAGTGCCAGTGAGTGTTGTGCACGGCTAGGGGTGTAAATGATGCATTAGTACTCGTAAGCTACTCGGGTTCGATTCGAAGAAAACTTGAATTCGATTCGATTATTATTGAGTCGAGCTTGAGCTCGAGTAGCTCGACTTGTCGATCGAGCCAAATTTGAGTATTCTTATATCCGACTTGAGTAGCTCGTGAGCCTAATCGAGCTTTTATATTTAAATATATTTTTATTATTTTAATTAATAAAATATTTCGAGTCCGAGTTCGAGTTCGAGTTCGAGCATGAATAATCAAACTCTTGTCGAGTATATGAATCGAGCTTATTTTTACATATTAATTGAGCTTAATCGAGCAAGCTTGAGTAGTTCGAATTCGATCATGAATCGAGCTCGAGCTTAAAAAATAAAACTCAATCGAGCTCGAGCCGAGTATCGAGCCCCGAGTTGTGAGTCGAGCTCGAGCTCAAGCTTCTCACTATTCGGCTCGACTCGGCTCGATTACACCCTTATTCACGGCACTACTAGCCACCCATCCTTATGCCCTTGTGCAACCCACTGCTTCCCACAGCCAAATCCCCTGAGACTCGTGCACAATGCCCTAACAATCCCCTACCGATACCTTGCAACCTAACCACCTATTCACCACCTACTCTTTCAGGCCGTTCTATAAAAACACCAACCAAGAAATTGCCCAGGCTAGTGAAAGACACCTAAAAAAAAAATGACCCAGTGGCCTTTAGGCACTATCACCCATACTACACCTTTGGACACCTACCAAAAAACTACCCCTTTCACCAAAACTCGTACAAGCCACCCACTAGACCGCTCCAACCAAACTCTATATAGACCCTTACCCATGCCACATAACCTTAGCCCTTAACCCTAGCACCTTTTTTTTTTCTCCTAGAGCCTTAGACCTTAACCTTCATCCACACACACCCAATATCAAACATCACCAGAACTTTCCCTTTTCATGAGCTTAAAGCCCTTTCACACTAGCAATGGTCTAAGAGCCCCAATGATGACTCCATTCAGCCATTACCCCGAGCCTCTGAAACTAAACCCCAAACCACCACCAGGCATCCTACCAGCACATGCACTTTACAAGAGCACCTCTAAACCCTCATAACACCTAGAAACCAAAAGCCAACTTCCCCAAAGCCCTTTTGCTTCCAACCGGCCACCATCACAAACCCAAAAAAAAAAATCAAATCAGAACCCTTAAAAACAAATAGTCCCTTAGTTGCGAACATGGCTTTGTGCAGTGTGCCTAAAGAAAAATAAAGAAGTCGGTATCATAAAAAAATAAAAAAACTAATAAATCAAAATCAGCAAAAATATATAAAAAAAATTTAAAGCTTTGAAGCTCGATCTACACCGATCGAGGTTGTTCATAATGAAAGAGAGACCAAATTTGAGCTTAAGAGGCAAAATGGTGTTTTTTGACATTTTCTTAATTTTTCGGCCATCGAAAGCGGTAGTCGACAGCGACCTGTGTGACGACCAATGACCAGCGACCGACGACTAGCGATTCCAATGTTTATTTGAGAGAATTTTGAATTTTTTTTTAGAAACCAAGGAGAAATGAGCTGAAACAAAAAAAATTTTGATTTTTATATAGAAGACTAAGCCTCAAAACGATGCTGTTTCGTCCAGGATCCACATGCGCACCAGTGGGTCGACTCAAGATCTGTGCCCCCAACCCACAATTTGACTTCCTATTTTGATCGTTGAACGGTCTAGCTGAATCAACATACGTCGATGTTAATCGATTCAAACCAGTGTTGACTGAATTGTTGACCAATCTGGTTCAATTTTTTTGAATTTATTTTTTTTTGTTTATTACTTTTTTATTTCAAATTTTGTCATTAATATTTAGGCATGTTAAAATGTTTAAATTTTTTTAGACTAAAATTTTGTTTTTTTTTTAATTAGTAAAAATGAAAACAAAAGAAAATAGATAAATAAAATTAAATAATGAAAAATATAGTTAAAATTGTTTATAACTTTTATTAAAATTTAGGATAAATATTATAAAAAATAATAATAATTAATAATTAATGATTATGATACCAATAATAATAAAAAAATGGTTTTTAACTTTTGATAATTTTTTTAAGATTAAAAAATAAGAAAAATAACCAAAAAATTAATTAATAAAATCAATAAAAAATTAGTAAAAATGTAAGAAAAGAAAATTTTTATCCAATGATAAGATTAAAAGGTATTCCTAATAGTAATACATATGAAATCTCTGAGTGAGAAGATTTTTTTAAATACTACCAACGTATTGGAGTATTTATAAAAAGTTTTTAACATAATAAAAAAGTTTCATTTTCTTTTGCTATAAAATAGTATATAAAAATTAACTAATTTGTTAAAAATGAAATAATAAAAATAAGGGAAAAGAAATCTTTACCCGATGATGGGATTTTAAGGTATTTCAAATAGTGATGCCTTAAAAATATCTAAGTGAAAATTTTTTTTTAAATACTAAAAGTGTATTGAAGTATTATTAAAAATTTCTCTTTTCTTCAAAACAATAACAATAATAATAATAAATAAAATTTTTAAAAGGAAAATAAAATGTTTGCATCAATATATTATCATTTACATTGCGTGCATGACATAGTTTTTTTGAAAAATAAATTCGGGCATCCGAGGATGGGATTTTAAGATATTTCATGAAGCAATGCCTAAGAAATTCTTAGGTGAGAAAGTGTTCTTCTAATATTACTAATATACTGAAACATTTTAAGAATTATTTCAATAAAAGGGTTCTAATGTATTTTTTTTAAACAAAACGGAACAAAGATAATAATAATAATAATAAATAATAATAATAATAATAAAATTTTACTAAACAAAAGAAGTCAAGGAAATTATGTTTCAAATACTAAAACTAAAATAATTTTTTGTTGGAATTAAAAGATGTAATTAATTAATACCATTTTAAATAGATACTGTAAGAGTGCTAATCCTTCCCCATAAATAATCAACTCTTGAATCCAACCTATTTTGCAGACCTTAAAATTATCTTTTTAATAAATTTTAATTAATTTTAAAATTTTATTAAAATGATATGTTTTAATAGGTGACCAATCGCACCTAACCAAAAAAGATTGGTGGTGATTTTATTTTTTATTTTTTTTCATTTCGTTTTCAAATTCGTTAAGTGGTTCCAAAATCGTTATGACAATTTTACGACTCTACTAGGGAAGTCAATTTTTTCGAGAGTCAAGCTAAAATTAACTGTGTTATCCTCACTTTTGCTTTAAACAGTTTTAATCTGTATTTAATTTTAAATTCCTAGATTTTGATTCTTTTTCAATAAAAAAAAAAACCAATCAAAAACCAATTAAAAAATCAAAAACAAAAAAATAGGATTTTATGCACATTTTATATGCTTTCTGTTCATTTCTTATTTTATTTTTCTCAATAAATTAAGAGACATTTGCACACATGATGATACATTCCATTACATGCATGAGTTTTATACCCGAGCTCTATCCCTTATAAAAGGAAATAGAGTACCTATGCCTTCGTGAAGTGATAACCTCTGTAATGGCAAGCAAAATATTTTCACTCAAATTGAACCTTTTTCCATTCGTAGCTTATAATGGATAAGGATCAGGGTATCTTACTAGTCCAGCGTGGACAACAGTGAGGAACAATTTAGGAACCTCTAGACATTTGTCAATTCGAACCAAGCATATAATAAGCCTAAGAAGCTAACCTTAGGTTGAGCCTTATCCGTCCTATTGTAGAAAATGCCTAAATAAAAAACGTGTAGGAATAAAAGTCGTGTGTAATAAACAAATAAAACAAAAACAAAACAATAAAAAAATTAAAAAATTTAATCAAAAATTTTTTTTTCTTAATCTCAAATCACATCTTCACACTAACTCAATTTTGTTTTATTCTTTTTTCTTTTTATATAAATCATATCATATAGTTCTGCATCAAGGTATTTACTAGGACATTTTTCTTTCAAGAAGTTCTTCATGGATCTTATAGAACTACATATTTGCTTATTCTCTATCAATGTCCCATGTGAATCATATAATGAAGTACATGTTTGATCAAAGAAAGCTCAGCAAAAGAATTATTTGGATCTTACACAAAATAATTTAAAAGATTTAACTGTCATCTAGAGTCAGTTAAGTGAAGAAAGAAAAGAACACTTTTGTAAGAAGTACGGACAGATTGTATCCTTCATTTCGGTAGTGAGCCGTTCTATAGATGCTTCAATTTTAATCAAGAAAAATTGGTGTCAACTATTGAGTATTCAGTTTTGTTCAGGATAGAACTATAGTGTCCAGATAAAGTATTTACCCGAAAGCCAAAATCAATTTATCATAAAAATTTGGCCAAGCTTATAGGGGTTATAGTAGAAATCATAAATTCCTGCACAAAGCCTAAAGGTGAACATCTCAATATCTATTAGAACTTTTTTTGAAATTTTATTTAAGGGCATTTAAATGATGATTAAGACATGACTATATTTGCTTTGGCATTATATGGCATGGTGATCTTCTTGAAGACTTTAGGTTACATCAAGATAATTGTGGTAAACTTTTTTAAACAAATTAAAACCCAGGTAATTAATCGTAGACCAGTAATTCTAGCTAAAAACATCAAGTCATTGAGTTTCTATCAATGAATGGAAAAATACGTTCATAGGGTGTGCACTGCTATTATATATGTAGGTCAAAAGTCATTTTAAGTTGGGAAGAGTGCATTCTTAAAGCTGTATCTTTGAAATAATGCACCAATTGAATAGTTTTGCAAAAGCTAATGGTTGACATTAAAGACTAAGGAAGAATCGGTTCTATTCTTAGGAAGGCTCATCGAGGAAGAAATAGAATGGATGGCACCATAGATGCCCTACATGCCCATGTTGTATCAAAAAGAAAATGAACCGTGGATACTGCTGTTAGGACTATAAGGTATGGTAAGTTATGCGTAGTTGATGGTACTTAGGCAATTCAATGCAAATCAGTTTGTTCATGCCACTCATGGCCTAGTTTAAGTATAATTCACTTATGGGGAATCTAATCCACCAAAAATATTAGAACAGTTAATCCAAGCATAGAAGAAAATGTGAAGGATAAGATTAGAGCCTTTCATTGTTAAAGTCACTCGTAATTATTAGATTTGGAAAGTGAAGTGACTCAAAGACATGGTGCTCCCTCCTGATGATAATTCATATCAATCAATTGACCTTTTGACAAAAGTATAATTATTAGGAGTCAAATTTGTTAAGAAAGAATTGAAAGCTGAAAAGGAAGAAATAAAAAGAAAAATTTTAAGACTTTACAAAAAGATAGGATAGTTGAAATACGAAGCAAAAGGATAAAGGAATAGATTGGAGATGGTTATAAAAGAATGAGATATGGACGAGCTCCAAGCAGAAATAAACTAATGAAAAGGCAAAGCTCAATAAAAAAAAAGAAGAGGTCATTAGAATTTTTCAAGAATGCTAGAATTGAGAGGGATTATACTCTACAGCTTCAACAAATTTGGTTGAATGCTAGAAAAAAAAGGAAAAGTTGAAGGCTATGCTCGTAAAATAGAGAAGAAAGTACCTTAAAGTACTAAACAAAAAAGAATCACTTTATTAGGTGATCCAAGGTTTAGAGCTACAACTGCAAGACCATAAGAACCATATTTCAGCAATAATATATGACTAGTAGAGAAAGGAAAAGGATTGGATCTTCACATGTGATTCGAAAAGAGATGCCTTCATAAAATAAAGAGCAAAAAGCTTTGGGAGGCAACAATACATAGAGCACCTAACCAGTCAAGTTTGCAAGGTAGTCAAGAAGGCATGGAAGATGGTTGAAAAGGTAAAGGCATTAATAAGAGAAGTCAATTTTGTAGGAAAATATGGACAGTGTTTGGTAAACTTTCTGGATAAGGCCAAGGATTATTATAAGTAAGTCAAATGTCTCTATGGATATAATTCTAGGATGATAAATCTCATGTTACAAAAGTTGTATGAAATCAATAAAAATTTTTAGTGTTGAAATTCATCCAATAGTAAATATCTCTCACTTGCATTCATGCATCATGTACACCATTTTTAATCATATTCTTTTTTAAAAAATCATAAAAAAAGTTTTAGAAAATAAAATTTCCAACGCATAGCATTCTGAATTTTTTTTTTAAAAATTTTATGGTAATAAAGGTTCAAAAATAGCTTGTCCACTAAAAAGTTTGACTCAACCTTGACACAACTTACTCGCCAATCATACAACTCCAGAACTCAAATAAGAATCATGGAACAAGAATAGGCCAATCAATTTGAAAGGATTAAGAAGGCTCTAGAGGAACTACAAGGGGATCTTAATAAGATAATGAACATGCTTAAGATCTTGACAAAGGAAAAGCAATAGAAGGAAACCCTAATTTTTAAGAGCAAGCACTAAACATGGTAGATCCTATATACCTTCCAGTGTTTGAGCCACGACTAACCCAACCTTTTCAAAGAACTAAAATGTAAATTTTTAGTTCTGAAAGATATTCCTATCCTTATCCAAGAATGGCATTCACACCTGCTTCGAGATAATTTCAAAATTTTACTAATCCCATCACAGTAGAAAAGTCATTCAAGCCAATCTTGATTCTCTACTTGGATGATCCTAAAGAGAGAGAAAAAAGCTAGGAATAAAGATATCTAAGAAAGTGAAAGATAACAATGCTCAGCAGAAGATGAAATTAGTAAAAGAAAGACTTAGGGCCATAGAGGAAATGGATTTTTATGGCTCCATAGGCGCAGCTGAGCTTTGTTTAGTCGTATACGTGGTCATTCCACCTAAATTCAAAATCTTTAAATTTGAAAAATATGATGACACAAAATGTCCAATGACTTGTGTTACCATGTATTACTGTAAAATAGTAGAGTATGCTTATGATGGAAGCTACTGATGCGCATATTTCAAGATAGCTTTATGGGTTCTGTAACTAGATGATATGTTCAACTAGACATAACTCATATTCATTCTTAGAAAGAGCTTACAAGAATATTTTTAAAACAATATCAACGTGTTATAGATCTAGCTCTAAATCTTCCATTTTTGCAAGGCATGAAAAAAAAAAACAACATAAAATTTTAAAGAGTACGCATAGATATGAAGAGATGTGGTCATACAAGTATAACTTTCCCTCTTTGAGAAAGAGATAATTGTACTATTTATGAATACTCTAAAAATACCTTACTATGAAAGATTAATAGGTAAATGCAACTAAAAACTTTGCAAATGTGATGATATCAGGTGAGATTATTGAAAATACCATAAAGAATGACAAGCTTGATGCAAGAGAGATAAGCGAAGCAAAGAAAGGTAAAGCTTTCAAGAAAAAAGAAAATGAAGCCCAAGCAGTGAACTATATGGGGCAACAGTTCAGAGACTTCATTTCATACCCTACACCAGTATACCAAACCTATTATCCTTCCATAAACAATGTTACATTCATCCCTCATCCATATCAACCAAATCAGTTGTTACAATAACCAACTTATTTACCCCATTTTCAGCCATCTTTTTGGATACCCACATATTTATACAACCGTTTTACTGCACCTACCAGACCAAAATAGAGACCCAATCTAAGTAATGATTTGAGAGACTTAAAAAATATCCAAGAAAAAACCATTTTTGACCTTATTCCCATGACATACATAGATTTGTACCTTCAACTCATTGAGTTTACTAGCCCTTATTATTATTGAACCTTTGAAACCTTTATTTCCCATATGTTATGATCCTAATGCATATTGTGATTATCGTTATGGAAACTCGAGCCATTTTACAAAAATTTACACTACTTTAAAGCATAAAGTGCAATAGTTAATCAATGAAAGGGTGTTAAACTTTGATACCAGCCAACGAAGGACTTAAAATGTTAATGAAACCCTCTACCAAACCATACTAGACCATTAATAAATACTTTGATTGATAGGTAAGCTAGCTACATGAAAAAAAATAGATAAAGTTAAAACTCTAATGGCTAAGGTGTTTAAAGCCTTAGTCAAAACTGATATATTGAAGTCAATAGAGCCTCAAAATTGCTCTGGAGTGATTAACTCAACTGAGAGCTAAGACTATCACAAAGATTTTTTGGGCCATTTAGTCGAGAGTTGTAACCAATTTCATCAAGAGATGCAAAAATTGATAGATATGGGTCAGATAGAATTTTACAAAGAAAGATAAGATTTAATGAAGGCTAAAGTGTCTATCATTGATTTAAGGAATAAGTTTGTGCATAAATTAGTAAATACTTTTATGACGAGAAGCTATCCCCGAGGCTAAAAAAGCCTATCTCCTAACTAATAGTGACAATTAAAGTCCTTGACCTTTTTTCATACTAGAATGATAAAACAGTACCATAAAAGTATGATTGTTTTATTATAGTCAATGCAGATACTGTAAACATAATGGGCAGTATGAGTTGGAGTGGGAGGTGTTACACTTTAAAAACACTAAAAAAAGCTAGGAAAAAAAAAAACAAAGGTCAAAAAAGAAAAAAAAGTCATAGTAATCATGTGGTAATCCCTAATAAAGAATATTAGAAGTCGATCTTTGAGAATGAAGCTTGTGAATTTTTGAAAACTAATAAAACATAGCGAGTATAACATGATAGAATAGTTGAATAAGATGTCAGTTAGAATTTTGTTGTTGTCATTATTGCTAAGCTTAAAGTCACATTATAATACTTTACTAAAGGTACTAAATCAAGCATATATGTTTTACGATGTCTTTATCAAATATATGGAACAACTCATTGGCAATTTAACAATCTCAAATTACATTTCTTTCAGTGATGAAGAGATTTCTCCTGAGGGTCAAGAAAGTACCAAGGCCCTTTACATTACTATAAATTACAAAATTCATATAATGGCTAAGGTTTTGATTGACAATGGCTCATCAATCAATGTTATACCTATAACTACTTTAGCAAAACTACCTATTAATGGATTTTACATGAAGTTTAGTCATATGATAGTTTGAGCCTCCGATGAGACCCAAAGAAAGGTGTTAGGAGATATAAAAATGCTATTATAGTTTGACCCTTACGCTTTCAATGTAAATTTCAAGTTATGGATATCTCTTTCTTATACAGTTACTTATTAGGTAGGCCATAGATTTATATGGAAAGTGTTGTTCCATCCTCATTACACCTGAAAGTCAAATTCATTATTGATGGAAAGCTTACATGTGTGACAAGAGAAGAAAATTTACTTGTAACCCAATCGATAAAATACTTTTTATGTAGAAATGGTAGATAAAGTCCTAGAGTGCTTTTATAGATCTTTTGAAATTATCAACACAACACATGTGGCTAAAGGATCTAAACTATATTCATAGCATCTATTTATGACTATTAAAATGGTCATCAAGTAGCTTACCAAGATGAGATGGCAACTTCAAACTGAACTAGAAAAAAATCTATAAGGAATCACAAAGTCGTCGGTAATATATGATAAGAATGACAAATTTGGCTTAGGTTATAAACCAATAAGAGAAGACAAAATGAAATGGTGAACGAGAAGAAAGAAAAGAGAATGGCTAATTTTGAGAGATATAAGCCAGAGTTGGAGCCAATGGTCATTCCATCCCTTTATGATTCTTTCTGTTTGGGAGGATATATTTATCCAGATTCGTTTGAAGCCCTAAATGCAAATTTGGTGGAAGATTTTTTTGAGCTAACCATTCAGGTGGTAGATGAGGAAGAAAAAAAGAGCTAAGATGAAAAATTATTCATGCATCCTTGTTTTTCGAACTTTGAGCTAAATAATTGAAATGTCATAGAGTTACTTGTTGTTTTTAAAACTTCTAAAAAGTAATGTACTATGAAACTATAAATCTCTAATTACTCTTTATGAGCATTAAAAGATTTTTTGTAAAGTGTTTATGTTTTTCATTTTAATAAAAGTTTTAAAAAATATGTTTGCATTTCTTTTATTTGTTTTCACCTTCATTCGTTTGATCCATTTCTCTTTTCATTTTCTTACCATTCCATTTTTGGGTGTCAGTATTCTCTTTATCTTACCCATTTGTAGGTTCCTAAATAATGAACACGAAGATAATTATGACAATAATCTCATCTTCAATTTGAAAACCTAATTCATGTTGACGAACTTGATAATGAAGAAGACTTTGATAATTACACATTACCTTCTGATTTGTTAAAAGTAATAGAACGTAAAGATAAGCCAATTAGATCTTACATAAAATAATTTAAAAAATTTAGCTATCATTTAGGGTCAGTTAAGTGAAAAAAGAAAAGAAAACTTTTGCAAGAAGCATATACATATTATATCTCTCATTCCAATAGTTATTGAGGAGCAGTTGTCAGGGCAACCATACAATTTTGGGACCCATCCTATAGATGTTTCACTTTTAATCAAGAATATTTGATGCCAACTGTTGAGGAGTATTTAGTTTTGCTCATGATAAAACTATAGTGTTTGGATAAAGTGTTTATTCGAAAGTTGAAATCAGGTTATTGTAAAAAGTTGGCAAAGCTTATGGGGGTTAAAGTGAAAACCATAGATTCATTCACAAAGCCTAAAGGTGAACATCTCAATATCCGTTGGGACTTTATCTGAAATTTTATTCCAGGGCATTTAAATGATGATCAAGGCTTAGTTATGTTTGCTTTGGCATTGTATGGAATGGTGATCTTCTCGAAGACTTTGTGTTACATCAAAATAATAGTGGTGGACTTTTTTAAGCAAATTGAAACCCAAGCAATTAATCTTGCACAAACAGTCTTAGTCGAACCAATTAAGTCATTGAATTTCTATCAACGAAATGAAAAAAGACATTCATAGGGTGTGCACTGCTATTATATATGTGGGTTTGGAGACATTTCAAGTATGGAAAGAGTGCATTCTCAGAGCCGATCTTTGAAATAAGGCACCAATAGAATAGTTTTGCAAAAGCTAATGGCCAACATTGAAGAATGGGTTCTATTTTTGCAAAGACTCACTAGGGATGAAATAAAATGGATGACGCCATGGATGCCTTGCGTGCCCATGTTGTATCAAAAAGAAAATGAACCATGGATACCGCTGTTAGTACTAAGGCGTATGGTAAGTTACGCTCTATTGATGGTACTATGACAATTCAATGCAAAGTAGTTTATTCATGCCACTCATGGCCTAGTTTAAGTAGAATTCACTTGTGGGGAATCCAAGCATAGAAGAAAATATGAAAGATGAGATTAGGGCCTCTTCTCAACAAAATCACTCCCAATTACTAGATTTGAAAAGTGAAGTGACTCAAAGACATGGTGTTCCCTCGTGATGATGACTCATATCAATCAACTAACTTTTTGACGAAAGTGTAATTATCAAAAGTTGAGCTTGTTAGGAAGAAATTGAAAGCTAAAAAAAAAAAAATAAGAAAAAAAATCTAAAACTTTATGAAAAGATAAGATACTTAAAATATAAAGTAAAAGTACAATAGAGCAGATTGAAGAAGGTTATAAAAGAACGAGAGGTGGCCAACATTGATTTGAAAGATTTATACCAAAAAAACAAAAGGTTATGAGTCCAATTTAAGACTAAAAAAGTTACTAAGTCTAACATTAGTCGACAACATGAAATGAATGAGCTCTGAGAGGAAATGAACTAATGAAAAGGCAAAGCTCAAGAAAAAAAAAAGATGTCATCAAAATTTCTCAAGAATGCTAGAATTATGAGGGATTATACCTTACAGCTTTGGCAAAATTGGTTGAATGCTAGAAAAAAAAGGAAAAATTGAAGGCTATGCTCGTAAAAAAGAGAATAAAGCACCTTGAAGTACTAAACGAAAAAGAATCATTTCACTAGGTGATCCAAAAGTTAGAGCTATAACTATAAAATTACAAGAACCATATTTCAACAATAATGGATGAGTGATAGAAAAGAAAAAATGATTGGATCTTCACATGTAATTCAAAAAGTGATGCTCATATGAAATAAATAGCAGAAAACTTAAGAAGGCAATAGTACATAAAGCACCTAACCAGTCAAGTTTGCAAGGTAGTAAAGAAGGCATGAAAGATGGTTAAAAAGATAGAGGCATTAAGAAGAGAAGTCAATCCCATAAAAGAATATAGACAGCGTCAAGTGAACTTTCTGAACGAGACCAAAGATCATTATGAGCAAGTCAAACATTTTTATGGATATTATTATAGGATGACAAATCTTATATAATAAAAGTTGTATGAAATCAATGAAAATTTTTAGTGTTGAAATTCGTCCAAGAGAAAATATCTCTTACTTGGATTTATGCATCATATGCACTATTTTTAACCATATTTTTTAAAAAAATCATAAAATGCCCAATAACTCTATCACCTTGTATTATCATAAGATAGTGACACATGCTCATAACAAAAAATTATTTATGCACGTATTTTAGGATAACCTTATGAGTTCTGTAGCCAAATGGTATGTTCAACTAGACATAACTTGTATTCATTCTTGGAAGGAGCTTATGAGTGCATTCTTTACATAATATCAGCATGTTATAGATCTAGTTTCAAATCATCTGTCTTTGCAGAGTATAGAAAAAAACAACAAAAAACTTTAAAGAGTACACATAAAGATGGAAAGATGTGATCATACAAGTGCAACATTCCCTCACTAAAAAGAGACAACTATTCTATTTATGAACACTCTAAAAGTACCTGACTATAAAAGACTGATAGGTAATGCAATAAAAAATTTCACAGATATGGTGATATCAGGTGAGATTATTAAAAATGCTATAAAAAATGGCAAGCTCGATACAGGAAAGACAAGCGAAGCAAAGAAAGGTGAAGCTTTCAAGAAGAAAAAAAATAAACCCCAAACAGTGAACTATGTAGGGTAACAGTTCAGAGGCTTCACTCTATACCTCACACTAGTATACGAAACCCATTATCTTCCCATAAATAATGTTACATCCATCCCTTATCCATATCAGTCATATCAACAGCTATAATAACCAGCTTATTTACTTTATTTTCAATAATCCTTTTGGATACCTACATATTCATGCAACCATCCTGCTGTACCTACCAAACCAGAATGGAGATCCAATCTAAGTAGTAGTTTGAGAGCCCTCAGAAAAAACCATTTTTGACCCTATCCCTATGATATCCACATATTTGTACCTTCAACTAGTTGAAAAATATTTACTAGCCCATGTTATTGTTAAACTTTTGAAACCTCTATTTCCCAAATGGTATGATCCTAATACGTATTATGATTATAATTATGGAAACTCGGGCTATTTTATGAAAAACTATACTACTTTGAAACATAAAATGCAATGATTAATTAATAAAAAGGTGTTAAACTTTGATACCAAACAATAAGAGACTAAAAATATTAATGAAAACCTTTTACCAATCCATACTAGACCATTAATAAATGCTTTGATTGATGTACAAGCAAGCTATGTCAAGAGGAGGATAGATGAAGTCAAAACTTCAATGGCTAAGATGTTTGAAACCTTAGTCAAGGCTGATATGTTAAAGTCCATAGAGCCTCAGAATTGCTAAAGAGTGATTAACTCAATCGAGAGTTACAACTATCACAAAGATACTTTAAGGCATTCTATCGAGAGTTGTGATCAATTTCGTCAAGAGGTGCAGAAGTTGATGGATATGGATTGGATAGAGTATTGCGAAGAAAGAAAAATTTTGATGAAAGCTAAAATGTTTACCATTGATTCGAAGAATAAGTTTATGCATAAATCAGTAACTATCTATTATGATGATAAGCCAACCCCGAGGTCAGAAAAGCCCATCTTTCGACCAATAGTGATGATTAAAGTCCCTAGCCCTTTTTCATACAAAAATGACAAAGTAATACTATAAAAGTATAATTGTGATGTTGTAGTCAATTCAGATATTGTAAACATAGCAAGCATCGGAGGTATGACCCAAAATGAGAGATGTTACACTCTAGAAACACTAGATAACGTTAGGAAAAAAAGCAAAGGTCAAAGAAGAAGAAAAAAGTTAGAGTAATCTTGTGACAATCCCTAATAAAAAAGTCAGTAGTCGATCTCTGAGAATAAAGATTGTAAATTTTTTAAAGTAATAAAACATAACGAGTATAGCATGATAAAATAGTTGAACAAGATGTCAACTAGAATTTTATTGTTGTCATTATTGCTAAGCTCATAATCATATCATAATACTTTACTAAAGGTACTACATCTAACATATGTGTCTCACAATTTCTTTGTTGAATACGTGGAACAACTTATTGGCAATTTAGCAATTTCAAACAACATCTCTTTTAGTGATGAAAAGATTATTCCTAAGGGTAAAAAAAGTACCAAGAATCTTCACATTATTGTAAAATATAAAAGTCATATAATGACTAAGGTTTTGATCAATAATGGCTCATCAATCAATATTATACCTATGATTACATTGATAAAACTACCTATTGGTGGATCTTACATGAAGCCTAGTTATATGGTAGTTTAAGCTTTCAATGGGACTCAAAAAGAGGTGTTAGGAGATATAAAAATGTCGTTATAGATTGACCTTTACACTTTCAATGTAAAATTTCAAGTTATGGATATCTTTTTCTCATATAGTTGCTTATTGGGTAAGCCATAGATTTATATGATAGGTGTTATTCTATCCTCTTTGCACTAAAAAGTTAAATTCATTGTTGATGAAAAGCTTACATGCGTGGCTTAGACAATACATGCTTTATCACATTATTTAGGTTATAGCAAAATTGGATCTCATTAAGTATATTTTCGAGAAGCCTTCATTTATAAGAAAAATAGTGTGATGGCAAGTTATGCTTTCAAAATATGATATTGTTTATGTAACTCAAAAGGCTATTAAAAGGAATGCAATAGCTAAGTTCTTTGTCGATCATACGATCGAAGATTATGGGCCAATAAAACTAGATTTTTCTGATGAAGATGTGATAGCCATTAAAAAAAATGAACTTATTGAAAAGTATTGAAAAATGTATTTTGATGGAGCTACTAATGCTTTAGGTCATAATATTAGTGCAATTTTAATATCTTTTGATAGACACATTATCCCATCACGGCCATATTGAATTTCAATTGCATAAACATTGTGGTTGAATACGAGGCTTGTGATATAGTCTATAGCAACAATTAAAAAAAAATAAAAGTATTGGATGTGTTTGGAGATTCAGCTCTGGTCATCTATTAGTTATGAGGTGAATAAGAAATAAGAGATTTCAAATTAATCAGGTACCATAGATACATTTCTATGTTGATCAAAAAATTTGAAGAAGTTTAATTTGAACATCTGCCTAGAGAGGAAAACCAGATTACTGATACAATGGCTACTTTGGATGCAATAATCAAAATATATATAAATACCAAGATTCAACCCATCAAATTGGATGTGAAGGTTGCACTAGCATATTACTCAAGTGTCAAAAAAAATTTGATAGGAAGCCATGGTATCATGACATTATGCAATACATTAAAAGTCAGTAATATTTGGAACATGCAACAAAAAATGATAAAAAGACTATCAAAAGGCTGGCTATGGGTTTCTTCTTTGATGGAGATATCTTTTATAGGAAAAGCCAAGATCAGGTGCTTTTAAGGTGTGTGAATATAGCTAAAGCAAAAAGAATTATTAAAAAATACATGACGGGGCTTGTGAGGCATATAATGGTGGTCATTTAATGGCTAGACAAATTATGAGGGCTGCCTATTATTGGTTGACAATGGATAGTGACTATATAGATTATGCAAGAAAATGTCAAAAGTGTCAAATTTTTGCTGATAAAATTCATGCTCCTTAAATAGCATTGCATGTTTTGGCTCTTCTATGGACAATCTCTATGTAGGGCAGGGATGTCATCGATCCCATTACTCCAAAAGCTTCAAATAAACATAGATTCATCTTTATAATGATTGATTATTTTATGAAATAGGTAAAAGTTGTATTGTATGCTAGTGTGACACAATCGATGGTATCCAATTTCATAAAAAAAGAGATAATATGCAGATATGGGCTTTTAGAGATGATTATTTTTAATAATGCTAAAAACTTGAATAATAAAATAATGAATGAAGAATGCATTTAGTTCAAGATCCATTAACTTAATTTGACACCATATCGTCATGGGACAGTAGAAGCCATAAACAAGAATATCAAAAAGATCTTAGAGAAAATGACTGATACTTATAAAGACTAGCATGTGAAGTTGCATTTTGCCTTGCATACTCGTAGAACATTATTTTGAACATTTACTAGGACCACCTCGTTCTCTTTGGTTTATGGGATAGAAGCTATATCATCAATTGAAGTAAAAATTTTCTCATTGAGAGTTCTGATGGAAGTCAAGTTAGAAAAAGTAAAATGGGTCCGAAATCGCTATAAACAATTAAACCTCATTGAAGAAAAAAGGTTACAGCACTTTACCATGGTCAATTATATCAAAAAAGGATAATGAAAGCACATAATAAGAAAATTCACCTTCATAGCTTTCGAGAAAGAAACTTAGTGTTGAAAAAGATACTTCCAAATCAACATGATAGTAAAAAAAAATAGACACCAAATTAAGAAGATCTGTATGTGGTGAAAAAAGTCTTTTTTGATGGGGCATTAATTTTGGTAAAAGTGGATGGAAATGGTTTGCCTACTCCGATAAACTCAAATACTATGAAAAGATACTTCATTTGAAAAAGAAAAAAAGAAAAAAAGAAAAAAAAGTAAGAAAAAAATGACATATCTAAATTAAAAACCTAAAAAAGTGACTTAAATGTAAATGAGAAGTATCATTAAGAGATGACCTCACAACACAAGGGAAAATATAGTGTGACAAATTCTAAAGAATCAAGGAAGTCATATGGTAAGTTTTGGAGAAAGAAACTAGGAATATTTTGTTCATGATTATCTTGTAATCATTACTTGGGTGCATTTGTTTCTACCTAAACACTTTTGTTGCCATGCACTTATTATCAGTTTAATGAAATATGCTTATTTCCTTTGGGAATAATGCCTATCCATTCTTTTATCTCAATTCGTCATATTTGTTCACCTTACAAATGAATTAGGGGAATGTGTGATTGTATTTTATTTATCTTGAACTTAAAATAATAAAAAAATAACATAGAATATCTTGGCATTACTTTTTAAAGGTCAATAAAGGTATATGAAAAATGAGAAGAAAAGCATGACAAGACATTGATGCTGTAGAGTTTTAAAAAAAATATATTGTTAAGAAAGAATACAATGGTCAGATGTTAAGAACAAATTGATCTTATGGCAATTATTGAGAATTCTGATAAAATAAATAAATAGGAGAAAGATTTCGAGAGCTTTTTACCACAATTAAAAATGAATGATTTTGATAGCATTACATACATTGCATCTAGAGCACTCAGTACATGCATCCATGAGCAGTTATAACAAGGACAAGGACTTTCAATTCCATAATGGAAAATAAGATTTTGATGATCAAGCAAAGATAATAATTAAAAAAGATATTTTAAAAGAAAAAAATTTACTTGCTTAAAGATAAGAACTTGGTTTCGAGAAAAGATGAAAATTCCTTTTAAGTTGTTGAGCCTCTACCTAAAGAAGGCTTTTTTCATATGCCAATTTTAAAGTTGTTAAGTCTCTTCTTAGAGGTGCCGTTTTAAGTTTTCAAAAGTTGTCAAGCCTTGAGTAAGAGGAGCATTTCGATTTGATCTTTAAAGTTTTTTGGTCTTTAATGAGATAAGTTTTTCAACCAATTTGGATCAATTAGAAAAAAAAATCTCTTTGGACTCCAAACAAGATTATTGTCTTTATTTTTACCCCATTCCTGATTCTTAGCAATGTGTAAAGAAAGGCAATTGTAAACATCAAATTTATTTGGGTTTCAATTTAAATTTCTCGATTCTAATGAGTTAATGGGCCAAAACCCAATTTTTTCTGAGCCTGGGCCCATTGTTTAATTTTTAATTTTAATTTTATTATTTATATCACAATATAATAAATAATAATTAATTAAACATTAATACAAAAATATTTAAAAAAAAAAGCAAAAGAACAAAAGGCAGGAGGTTGATGCTAGTAGGTACCATGCACGGCACCACTAGCCACCCATCCCTATGCCTTTGTGCAGCCCACTGCCTTCCATGCCCAAATCCCCTTAAACCTATGCAACATGCCCCTAACAATCCCCTATTAGGGAACCTAGCTCTGTGTGATGTGCCTAAAGGAAAAGAAAAAAGTCAGTATCATCAAAAAATAAAAAAAATAATAAATCAAAATTAATGAAAATAAAAAAAGAGGAAACTGAAGCTTTGAAGCCCATTCTATGCCGATCAAGGTTGTTCTTGGCAAAAGGGAGACCAAATCTGAGCTTAAGGGGTAAATGGGAGTCTTTTGATGTTTTCTTTATTTTTTGGCCACCAGAAACAATGATTGATGGTGAGGCCAATGGCGACTTGTGTGACGACTGGCGACCGGCTGACTTCCTTCTTTGTTTGAGAGAATTTTATTTATTTTTTATTTTATAAACCAAGGAGAAATGAGTTGAAACAAAACAAGTTTGGTTTTTATATAAAAGACTAAGCTTTAAAACAACGTCGTTTCATCCAAGATCTATGTGCACACCAATGGGTCGATCAAAGATTCGTGTGCTTGACTCGTGACCCAGTTCCCCCTTTTGACTGCTAATCAGTCTAGTTGAACTAACCCAGATCGAACCATTAACCAGTTCGGTTTAGTTTTTTTATTTTTTGATTTATTTTTTTATATTATTTTTGTTATTATGAATTTTATCATTAATATTTATGCATGTTAAAATGTTTAAATTTTGTTAGAATATTTTTTTTAACTAGTAAAAATGAAAACAAAAGAAAATAGATAAATTAAATTAAATAATAAAAAATATAGTTAAAATTTTTTATAATTTTTATTAAAACTTAGGATAAATCTTATAAAAATAAAAATAATTAATAATTGATGATTATGATACCAATAATAATAAAAAAATGGTTTTTAACCTTTGATAATTTTTTTAAGATTAAAAAATAGGAAAAATAACCAAAAAATTAATGAATAAAATTAATAAAAAAATAGTAAAAATGTAAGAAAATGAAAATTTTATTCGAAGATAAGATTCAAAGGTACTCCGAGTAGTGATACCTACGAAATCCTTATGTTAGAAAAGTTTCTTAAATACTACCAATATATTGGAGTATTTATAAAATGTTTTTAATACAATAAAAAAAATTTTGCTATAAAATAGTAAATAAAAATTAACTAATTTGTTAAAAATAAAATAATAAAAAAATAAGGGAAAAGAAATATTTACCTGATGATAGGATTTTAAGATATTTGGAGTAGTGATACCTTAAAAATCTATAGGTGAGGAAATTTTTTTAAATATTGCCAATATATTGAAGTATTTATAAAAAATTTTCAATGTGATAAAAATTTCTTCAAAACAACAACAATAATAATATAAAAAAATAAAATTTCTAAAGGGAAACTAAAATGTGTACATCAATGTATTATCATTTGTATTGCATGCATAATAGTGTTTTTGAAAAATAAATCCAAACCTCTGAAGATGGGATTCTAAGATATTCTGAGAAGTAATACTTAAGAAATCTTTAGGTGAGAAAGAATTTTTATAATATTTTCAATGTACTGAAATATTTTAAAAATTATTTCAATAAAAGAGTTCTAATTTATTTTTCTCAAATAAAACAGAACAATGATAATAATAATAATAATAATAATAATAATAATAATAAAATAAATTTTAAAAAACAAAAAAAAATTGAGAAAATTATGTTTCAAATACTGAAACTAAAATTGTTTTTGTCAGAATTAAAGGATAATATGTAATTAATTGATACCATTTTAAACGGGAGCTTGTAGGGGTGCCCCCACAAGTAACTAACTCTCTGACCCAACCTGTTTTGCATACCCTAAAATTATTTTTTTAATAAATTTTAATTAGTTTTAAAATTTTATTAAAAGGATATGTTTTAATAGGTAGCCAATTGCACCTAGCCAAAACAAATTAGTGGTGACTTTATTTTTTTTATTTCATTTCCAAATTCATCGGGTTGCTCCAAAATCATTATGATAACTATTCAAAACACCAATTTATGCTGATTTTCTTGATTACACATACAAAAACAGATATTCAAAGTGAAACAGGGATTGGTAGCTAGTTAAATTATATTTTTTTTTAAAAATTGTTTAATATATTGTTAATGAAATTTTTTAATTTTATAAGTGAAGTTAATGAGACAGTGCATGTCTTATGTTTTTAAAATTAATTTTTTATTTTTTTAAAATATATACTAAAAATATATTTAATTTGTAAAATTAAAAAATTTCATTTTCTTAATATATTTGATAATTTTTCTTAAAAATTAATAAATAAACAAAAGGATTCATTTTATAGAATTTAAAAACTTTAATGTTGATGTATATAATAATAATAGTCAACCATATAAAAAGCTTAAAATTGATTATTTTAACCATCCTTATTCTCAAATGGTGTCATATAAAACATTGAGATTTATAAGTTAAGTTGTTCCAAAAAAGTCACTTTCAAAGATGTTGACATCTTAGGAAGTAAAAAACTTTGAGTTCATTTGGGAGTCTAGATTAGATTAGAGGGCTCTTAATGCATTGGATGGTTTGTTTTAGTCAAGCATGATTTATATTCATGGGGTCCTTTTATGTGTTGTCTTTCACCAAGACTTTGTTAAGTCTCTTAACTTATAGAGGGAGCTTTTGGCTAATTTTATTCTAAGTAAGATTTTCATGTCTTTATTAAAAGATCTATTTTGAGTATTGAGCTCTTTTAATTATGTCTTTGAAGTTTCAAAATTCATTAGAATCAAGTTGAACTTAGATTTTCTATTATCAGTGTTCCATCTTGTAAAGCATTGATTATAAATAATTTAAGAATAAAATTTGAATACAATGAGTGTCAAATCTTCAATTTAATAATTAATTAATATGCAAGGATAAGATTTGAACATACATTAAGATAGAAAGACTAATTCTATCATTTAATAAAAATATAAGGATGATATGTACAATTTGAGAAAAGTTGAAGTGAAAAGATGATGATGCATTAAAAAATTTTGTCATGTTGTTATCTTTGATTATGTTGACCTTAAACGTCAATAAAGTCAACTATCATATAAACAAAAATGTCACGTTAGAAAAGTCAAAATATTATATCATCAATTTTAATTGAAAAAGTTTGAACCGTTAATAATTTAACTAAATTTGATAATTAAAGAAAGTATAAAGATCCAATTTAAACACATTAAGATAAAAAGATTAATTTTATCATTTAACTAAAATACAGATATTTATTACATAATTCGACCTACTTTTTTTATATGGACTAATCCAATCATTAAAAAAAAAAGAAAAAAAAATAGAACACACTAACTGTGTCCTACTACAATAAAATTTTTACTAGATAGGTAATCAAAGCCTATTTTTCTACTATAATCACCCAACTTATGATATTAATCAAATTTATTCATAAAAAACCTTATTCACGATGGGACGAGCTTTGCACATAGCAACTAATGGCTGAACTTTAGGCATGGTGATTCCCTTTCCTTCAGTCATGTCAATTTCCTTGTCATCAATCCTTTCCCACTCAAAGCACTGAATCAGAGATCCTAAAGTTAATCCCACCATTCGCTGAGCCAGGCTTGCTCCTGGACATGCTCTCCTTCCTAACCCAAATGGCATTAGCTTGTGAGAATATTCTCCCAATTTCCCACCATTTTCAAATCTCTCTGGCTTAAAACTTGTTGGATCATCCCATAGGTTTGGATCCCTATGAATGGCCCAAGCATTCACCAATACGATGGCACCACGTGGCACGTTGTATCCACCTAAGGTACAATCACTAGATGGCATGTGTGGAAGCAGAAGAGGAGCTGCAGGGTATAATCGAAGTGTCTCCAACATAATACTTTGAAGGTAATGTAGCTTGGAAACATCTTGCTCATCAATCAGGTTCTCTTGACCAATTTGATTGTCTAGTTCAGCTCTAGCCTTCTTCAATACTTCTGGGTGATTTAGCAAATTGGACATTGCCCACTCTATTGTCACTGCTGATGTATCAGTTCCTGCAAGTATTATCACCTACAGAACAATGTTAATTTGTTAGTTTAGGACATTTCAGATTTGAATGTCATCTTCTAAAAATAAGTGCATGAACCAATTAAGTTAAGCTCAAAATTTAAAACCGAAAATCTTTCAACAATAAAATATTGAAAAGTAAAAAGAAAAAAAGAAAAAGATTCAACTAATTACCAATATGAACCCTTTGATAATTTCGTCAGTATAGTAACGAGGCTCAGATTCTTGCAAGGAAAGAAGGTGATCAATCATACTATTATTTTCCTGCCTCTTACTTCGGTGATTGTCAATCAAAGTTTGCAAGAACCTGTCCATCCTTTTTCCAAGCTTCTTCACCTTCTTTTCATACCCTTCACCAAACCAGTTCGATATAGAAAAGTAATCTTCTTGATTTGCTGTTCCACCATTCTTGAATGCCTCTGCCATAAGTTCCCTAAATTCTCTTGCTTCTTCTTCATTCGTCACTTCATCTCCATAGTACCGCTTCCCTGCCACCATCCTCATTATGTTATTAAAGGTCATGTCATTAAGCATAGATTTCAGCTCCACTTTCGCAAACTCTTGACGCGAATCACACGACAGTTTTAATAACAAGCGCCTGATTTCGTCTTTTCGAACAGTCACGGAGGCGTTTAGACGACTTGATGAGAAGATTTCAATGGCACCAATTCTACGTAAGTTGCGCCAATGATCACCATAAGACGATGTTGAAACTGTGGTATAGTTGTAGCCTAAGTGTTTCCCTATGATAAACTTGGGGCGATTGGCAAAAACTATATCGTTCTTGCTGAAGCATTCCTCGGCTGCGGTTGAAGATGATACTACAACAAGAAGCCGAGAACCGAGGCGAAGGGAGAAGATTGGACCATATTTTTGTGAAAGGCTATGGTACAAACGATGGATGGGGGGTTTTAGGAGGTGAAGGTGGCCAATTATGGGTAGTGATGGTGGGCTTGGAGGGAGGTTTTTGGGTTGTTTTCTTGATTGAAAGAACAAGTTTAAACAAACGATGAGAAAGATAAAAGAAAGAAATGAGTAAAGAATTGTTGCTTCTTCCATTGTTTGATTTGCTTCTGGTAGCTGTGTGTTTGTTTGATTCGATTTGGTTTTTTTCGTGGTGTATAGAATTAAAATGTGTTTGCTTTTATACAGGGGCGTAATATGAGTATTGCTAAAAAATTTGGACCCACCCATCTTTCAATGGGCGAAATTTCCAAGTTTGACTACTTTTAATAATCATCACCATCATGTTGCTTTCATAGCTTATTTTAATTTCCCACTCAGATCAACTGTCTTTTTGTTTACTTGCGTAGGAGATATCGTCATCTTAGAGACTTCCTGCGTAGGAGATATTGTCATCTGGGAGACTTGGGCCCATTAATTTGGTTTCGCTTTTAGCACCAGTGCGGTGCAATAAAGCATAATTTTGCACCATAGAAGCATGTTTGGATGCACGATTGGAATCTTTCAACTGCACCACAACCCTCAATCGTCATTGGAGCTAAAGAGATCAGTGAAAATTTGTAATCTGCGATTGAAGACAAAAACCCTTAAATACCCTTACATATAACTCAATTCAACATTTTTCAATTCAATTTTAAAAGCCTTGAATTCAAGAAACCTAATAAAGAGTATGGGAGAGTTCACGTATTTTATTTTGCGTCCAATCTTTATTTATATTATTTTTAATTTTTTCTTTTATTATTTATTTATTTTTCTTTGATTAATGTTTAGAAAAAGCTTTTAATATTTTTATCACTTGCGTACTAAAGTAAATTATTTAAAAAATAAATTATATAAAGCTAACATTTGTTAGTAATTTTTAATTATTTATTAACTTTAAAAAAATCAAATATACAATAAATTTTATTATATAAAAATTTTAATTTGATATATATAAATAAATTTAATAATTTATAATTATTTAATAATTTTTCAAATATATACTATAAATTTATTATATATTAAATTTAATTTAATATTTTTAATAATCAATTTTTTGTTACATTTTATTTTATCGTCGTCACTCTATTTATATTTAAACATATATTATATCATTAATTTTAATTACACATTTTATTTTATTATTAAAATAATTAATTTTTTTATTATTATTTTTAATTTAATGAAAATTAATTTTATGTTGTCTGAATGGAGATGGAGACGTTGATTGATATCCTGTGACACCGTCGTATGAGATATTTAAGGAAAAAAAAATGGAGTTTGACATTTTTAGAGACGATTGCTGACATCCATAGCTTACATGGCCGCTTACAAATTCATAGCTATCGTGTACCTCTAACAAGGTTGGGCTTTTGCACGTAAGTTGCCAGTAATAGATTATAAGACTTTTCAACTTATTATTACAAATTTAGTTTCTCTTTGTTTTGTTATTCTGAATTTTGCTGTTGCATGATACAAAATATCTTAAACCAAACTTAGTTTATGGGTTGGATTGGCTTATTAAATTATAAAGGAAAAAGTTGAATTCATTTTGATTATCTAATTTAATTGTTATTTTATTATTAAAATAATAAATATTATCTTTATATCTATATTATAAAATATTTTTTATTCATATTTAGTGTATAACATGATGGATAGAATAAAATAATAATTATTTTAAATTATATTTAATTTGTATTTAAAAAAAAATGATTACAAAGAATATTTATCATTCTCTTGGTATAAGATACTTTTATCCTCTCAAAGTGAAAATGATTATTTTAATCTATAAAATTAAACTTATATGTCTTGTTATATTTTTAAAAATTATATTAATAATTTAAATTATATTAATTTTGAAAAAAAATAATTTTGACTAATAAATAAATTATCCTATTCTAATTTTTACACATATCAAATATAAGATAAGATAATACTATTTAATTAATCCTATTTATAATATCATTTTATCTTATTTCATCATAATCTCATGTATTAAATACATTTTTCATGTACAATATAATGGTAACAAAAGAAATTATTTCTAAGAATAACTTAGGGTGATAGGGTGACAAATAAGTATAACTAGACCTAATTATAAGCTAGACAGTTTGTCCAAATTTGAAAGCTCGTTTCGAAATTTTGAAGGACTTAAATATAAATATTAAGTCTGTTAAATAGACCTAAATAAATAAATGAAGTCAGATTAAAAAATGAGGTTGAAATTGTGTTTCACCATTTAAGGCTCAGATTTGGCTTGATCAAGCTCAAAAATTAAAAAAAATATTTTTATCATAATAAGATAAGACCTATTTGTTTTATTTTTTATAATGGACAAGATTCATTTTCTCTATTACTTATAATAGGATAAAACCTATTTATTCTTTGTATAAAACAATAATCAAATTTTAAATTATATTTAACAAAATTAAATTAAATCCAAACTCAAGTTCGAAAAATAAGATCGACCTTGAATTTACTTAAAATGTTGAAATATCATGCTAAATCTGGGCCAAACTCAACTCGACCCTACCCATTAGTAGATCTAAATATAACCAATCAATTTTTTTTTTAATTACCAAAAGTAAAATTAAACAATTGCAAAATAACTTTCTAATAGTTTTTAAAATTGATTGTTTTTAAACTTTGTTATAAAAGAAAACTTTATCTACAAAAATAATTAATTAAATCGAAATGTTTTAAAAAAGAAATTTATTTAGAAACAAAATTTTAATGACAATCATCAAAAGAAAATGAAACAAGCTATCATGTTTGATCACCTTCATAATAAATAGAGTCTATATTTAATAATTATTAATATATAAATTTTATATATTGATAGTAAATAAAATGATATCACTTTATTAATGATCAAATAAAAAATTTTATTAACCCTTAAAGATAAATACAAAAAAACTTATTTTTTTGTTAAATTTTTATTAATAAATAAATATTATTTAATTTATTAATAATATATAAAATTTATATATTAATAATATATCAAATATAAATAATTATTTTAAAAAGCTAAATCAATTGTTTCAATTTGATCATCAATTTATCTTGTCAATATTTTAGGAGGACCTATTTGACAAGACTTCTTAATCCGTTCAATGGTCCTTTTCCACTGACCCTTGACTTTGTTTTGATATGAAAATTATAAGATGTTCCTTTCTGGCGGATGCAATGGATTGACAGAATGTTTTTAAATATGTCGAATATTGACAAATAAAAAAATAAGAAAATTTTGGATACTTCAAAATTATTTTGAATATATTTTTATTAATAAAATTATTAAATCTATCAAAAATATATATTATAAATATACATTTTTTTAAAAAACTTGAATCCAATAGTAATTCTTTTTATTTTTTATGAAAAAAATAAAAGATGGGTTAGTCTTCTTGCGGGAAAACTAATTTGGAAGTTTGACATTGTCCAATTCAGGATTGGTTGTACGTCTTTTTCTCAACTACTAGGCTAGTGATCTGATCAATGGCGTCAGCGCATACGTGAATGTGATGGCTTGGGCTTTTGGACGAGGGACCCCTAGATGCCTCTATCATTTGCTACATATATTATTTATGCATGGTTCAAACCAAACTGTATGGAGGGGAAGACGAGATTTTTTGCCATGTCCAACCTACATCAAATTATATGGTTCACACCAAATATCATTTTGATTTGTTTTCAATGTTTTTTGTTATTTTGATTTATGTTTATGGGATCCATAATTAATAATCCAATCGCATACATATGAATAATAATTATAAACATATTGAAATTAATAGACACAAAAATAAAGAAAAATTTTTTTTAACTTGTTCACAATTAGAAATGATATTGATACTTTAAAAATAGAAGCTTGAGTATCAATTTAATTTAAATTGATCCATTCATTTATATTATATTTATTATAATACATGAAAATTTTTTATATTAAAGTTTTAAAATATATTTTACAATAAAAATTATATAAAATAAATTATTTATGTAATATAATCTAATAACTTTAAGACAGGGCGGATCAAACGTAAATTATAATTCAGTCCAAGTGAGTTATTCTTGTGGGCCTAGCATGTAAAGAAAATATAAAGAAAAATAAAGGCTCAAGCTTCACCAAATGCCCTCGAACTTGGCCTAACCGGTTTGGGCTATCACTTTTCAACACAAATAATTGCATGATTTTAATATCAAATAAACAAGAATAAGTTGCCACCACCTTTTACATCAAGTCACTCTTTTTCAAAAGGATAGTAGTATTCATCCCTCCTATTTTTTATGTTAATTAGGAATGTTAATTTTATTCAAATTTAACAAAGAATTTAATTTTTATTTTAATTAAGATAAAAATGGATATTAAATTTTGATAATAAAAATGAGAATGAGTATGATTTTATATTTTTTTATAGAATATGGGAAAGATAATAAGTAATATAGTTTCGTACCCATATTCTATATATTTTTATATATTTAATAAATTAATTTTTATTTAGTAATATAATTTTATTTTAGATGTATTATATCTAATATATTTGTATTTAAAAAATATATATTTATAAAAAAAATTACTTAAATATGCAAGATAAAAAATTTTTAAAAATAAAACTTATTTTTTATTTTTTATTAAAAAGTCATGGATACAAGGATTAGTAATACCCATTAAATATCCACAGAGATAAAAGATGTGAATGAATTTAAAATACCTGTTAGATATGAGTAAAAAGATAATTATAAGATAAAAAACTAAGAATGGGTATAGGGAATGCTCTACTCATCCCATACCTTATCAATTGATATCTCGAGTGTTAATTAAGTTGATTTATTTATTAAGTAATTGATGCTAAAATATTAGAATGTGTGAATAGAGTTATAATTATTTTTGTATTTATTTGAAATAATTTTGCTTTTCATTAATATTTTATTACACATATTTATAATTATTTTAATATAAAAATAATAAAAATATTAATTTGCATACAAAATATTACAAATATATTAAGATATAAAAAATAAAATAAATTTATATTTAATATATTACAATTAAATTTTTGTTGTTATCTTTCTGTATCATTTGCAAGTGTCATAATTAACTCCTTAATTATCATATATAATATTATATTATAACATAAATAGAAATATGATAAAATTTACTTATGTGAATGTTTAGGTGGATAGTTTGTTTTTTCAACACATAGAAAAATTTTTAAAATTTCTCTTTATAATAACTTGTAAGATATTTCCTAATTTTAAGTTATTTATAAAAAAATATATATTTAAAATTACATAATTATCTAAAACTTTCAAAGTTAAGTAGAAGACCAATTCAATTATTTTTAAGTTGCTAACAACAAAATCTAATTTAAATATATATTTTTTTTAAAAAATGCATTTCTAAATAATCTATACATATATATAGATATATATATATATATATCTTTTTCCATTTAAAACTTTCAAATATAGTGATATATTATCTTTTAAAATAGGTTTTCTAATAATATAAATATATATCTTTTTAAATCTAAAAATCTCAAATGTAGTGATACTATAAAATGGATTTCTTAGTAATTTAAATACGTCATTTTAATTTTGAAATTTTAATTAAAATAAATTTTTTACTTTTAGAGATTTCATAATAATATTTTATTATTTGATAATTTTTAAATTCAAAAAGACAAAATATTACATACATTAGAAGATAATTTATTCTTTAACGATATTCTCAATGTTACTTCTATTTCTCTATTTTTTAACCTTTATGCTTGCAAAGAAATGGTTTTTTAACTTGTGAGATGCACAAAATTTTTATTATATTTTTGTAATTTGTTCATCCACATATTAAAAAAATAAAAATCAATGCTTTTTTTTAAAAAAATTTTTATAAAAACTTTAAATATTTTATTTGTTTCAAAGTGTATGCATGGATCTTATAGAAATTCTTTGACAATTCACGAATATTGGAGTAGAGAAAGAAGATCGGTTTAGTACAATAATGATTTTTCTAAAATATTCTGACAATTAAGGTAAAAAATATTGATTTAATTGTTTAGACATTGTTTTTTATTTATTTATCTAGAAAAGATTGTATAAGCTTATTTTCAATTGTTGATTTTGTTATGCTTTTCTTTTTTTTTTTTTAATTTATAAATAAAAGCGAATGACTAAAATACAGTACTAATTATAATATAATTGTTTTATATAAAAGTAAAATCATGTTTATTTATTTAAAATTAAGTTTTTATAATTTAATTTTTATAATATTATTATTATTGTTGGAAGCAAAACTTAAATAGTAAAAATAAAAAGCAAATTTTTTTACCTTTTAAATTTATTATAAAATCCTATGAATGAGAATTGACTCATTCTAATTGAAACCTTTTTTCAATAAATTTTTAAAATAATTCTTTAAAATTTAATACTTGTACTTAAAATTTAAAACTATTTTATTTCAGATTTTACAGTAACATAACTTTGTATTAAATATAAAGTTTAAAACAAGTATAAAAATTAATTTGGTAAATCTTATAAGTGTTAAAAATCAAGATGTAGAAACCCAATTTGGTCCAAGCTTGAATCAATTGGGCCTGGTCCAATAGGGCCAGTCAAACCCAAAGATTTGGGCTTAATTATTTTTTTATGTAATTTATTGATTTATGGATTTGTTTTTCTTCTTCTTTCTTTTCTTTTTCAGGTTAATTATTGTTTAGGAGATAATAATTAAAATAATTAAAAATAATAAAAATGAGAATGAATTCTGTTGTGAATAAGGCCAGTAGAGAATTATAGTTGGATTAAACCAGTATAGGATAAATTCAATGATTAATTTGATAATCCAAAAAGCTAATCAAAGAAGAAATTCGGATTAATCAGAAACTCTGTGAATTGGTCCCTATAAATACCTATTAACCAGAAGCAGAAGAAAAAAAAGGAAACAGGGAGAAAACAAAAGCAAAAATAGTGTTTAGAAAAGTAGAGGCAATTCTAAAATTTTTAGGAAATTTTTTTGAAATTTTTGGCCCTTTTTTTTTTTTGAAATTTTTGAAAAATTTCCAGATTTCGAGCAATTTTCCAACGAGATTTGAATTTTCCAATGACTTTCTAACAAAATTCAAAGTTCCGGCGAAGCTTTCAATTTTCAGCAACCATTTTTTAGAAATCGATGAACTTCCGGCAAGATTTTGGCGACCCTACCCAGATTCTGATGAAAATCCCAGAATCCAACGAAGGATTCAACCGGTGTTCTTGAATCCTAGAGAGAAAGGGAGAGGAAAGAAGGAGAAGAGAGAGAATAGAAAAGAGAAATCGATGAAAAAAGATAAAATTTATCCTTTTATACTATTGTAAAACGACGTCATTTTTGGCATTAAGAGACCCTAGGATCCTCGCATTTTTATTCGATCCAACTTGCCCTGGACACAACCTTGCTTTTGGTCGATCCGCGTTCCAGCCAAACTTTCAGTCGAGCTGAGTCGAGCTGAGCCGAACTGCCTGAGCCGTTCCTTTTAGCTACTTTTATGCCTTAAGCCGAGCCATTTCAACAGCTGAGTCGAGCCATGTCAAGGTTTATTTATTTATTTATTATTATTTTTTTTGCTTATTGATTAAATTAGAATTATTTGATATTCCTTAATTTTTTTTAATTTTTTGTCAATGATTTTCTTTAAAAATAAAAAATTTTTAAAAAAAATATTTTTGGAGAAAGTTGAAAGTATCAATTTTTCTTGAAAATAAAGTTTTTTTTTAAAAATATTTTTGAAGAACAGTTAAAAATATCAATTTTCCTTGACAACAAAAATTTTTTTAAAAAATATTTTTTAGGAAAAGTTGAAAGTATCAATTTTTTTTGAAATTAAAATTTTAGAAAAAAATATTTTAAGAAAAGTTGAAAGCACCAATTTTCCTTAAAAGTAAAAATTATAAAAAAAAAAATCATTTTTAAGGAAAAGTTGAAAGTATCAATTTTTCTTATATAAAAGTAATGAGTTTTTTTTTTCCTTATAAAACAACAAAAAACTTTTATATCAAAAGTCAAATCATTATTTTTTTTCCTTTTTCTTTCTTTGGATAATTTTTAAATGTTAAATAATCCGACGACGGAGCCTTTGCAAGAGAAACAATAGTTTTCTTATATATTCTTGAGGTGAGTGAATTTTTTTAATTTTTCTATCAAAAGTATTGGAGTCAATTAAGAATAATTTTCAATAATTAATTACTTGATAAATTTTTAAGGCTTATTGGATAATACGAAATTGAGCTAGTATCATCTTTCGATGGG
The DNA here is from genome assembly GCF_002303985.1 of Durio zibethinus. The sequence continues at coordinate 30,242,514 of NW_019168048.1, read as the reverse complement.
CATTATGAGGGTGCTATAACCTTTCTCACACGTAATCGTACTCTCGAACCTAGTTCTGGTTTCACAAACATTGAATTAACCTTTTAGAGATACCTAAGTCGAACTTAAGATCCCTCTCTAAAAGGGATAGATTCAGTTAGGTGGCCAATCGCACCTAAACAAAAAAAGCTGGTGGCGACTCTTCAAGTCAATGTCTAGCGATAGGTTTACGGATCTAAACGTATGACAACTTGGCGACTCCGTTGGGGAGGTGTCGAGAGTTAAGCTAGTAAATAAATTTGTGTTATCCAAAAGCCTAATAAAATTGAATTTTTTGTAAAGATTTTTTATGCATTCATTTTATTTATTTGTTTGATAATTATGTCATTCATATGCATGTGCATGACATAAGTTCTATACCCGAACTCCGTCCTTCTAGGAAGGAGTAAAGTAGCTATGCTTTCGTGAGGTTTTAATACGTTCGCAGTGGCTAGCGAAATACTCCCACTCAAATTAAACTTTTTTTGCTTGCAGCCTGTAATGAGTGAGGATTGAGGTGCCTTACTAGTCTATGATGGACAATAATGTAAGGAGCAATTTGGGAACCTTTAGGCTTTAACCTTGAACCACATATAGTGAACCTTAGAAGTGCCTAACCTATAGATAGAACGATCTTATTTCTTTTAAAATTAACCAAAAGCATAGGATTCATTCCTCTTATTCTGTGTAATGTTTTAATTTATTTAGTTATTTATTTATTTCTCCTTATTTGGTATACTAACGTTTTCTCTTATTCATTTCTGCATTGATTCATGCTTATATCATAAAGTTGCATAAAGAACATTTGCTTGAAAGATGGTCTCCAACAAAAGTTCTTCATGGACCCCACAAGACAACTAGTTTGCTCTTTGTCTGTATTAGTTCTTTGTGAGTCACTCAACGAAGTAAAGGTCCAGTTAGAAAGGATTCAACTAAAGAAAAAAGATTGTTTACCAATCGACTATGCTTCCACCTTGTTTCAAGAAACATCCATCCTCTTCAAACAAAATAATTTAGAGGATTTTCTTGATATATGGAAGAAGATGAGTCCATTAAGACAAGAGGAGTTTTGCCAGAAGCATGGACATATAGTACACCTCATTGTAGTGAATGTTGAGAATCAACTAATTAGAGCTGTAGTATAATTCTAGGATTTTTTTATATAAATATTTCATCTTCAATGAAGTTGATATGACACTAGCCATTGAAAAATATTTAACTTTGTTAGGTCTGCACCTCCAGGCTCTAAACAAGATATATGTAAAAAAACATAAAGCATGATTTTATAAGAATCTGACCCATCTTATAGGGATAAACAAAGAGATTGTGGATTCTCATGCAAAGAAAAAATAAAAGCAGGTTTGTCTACCTTGAAAGTTCTTTTATGATTTTCTAATACAACATGCCGACGAATAATGGGGCTTAGACGTGTTTGCCTTAGCCATATATGAAATGGTGATTTTTTCGAAGGTCTTGGGTTATATTGAAATAGCAGTGATTGACTTTTTCAAAAGTGTGACAATGGCTACAACTCTTCAACGATAATATTAGTAGAGACTGTCAAATCCTTGAGTTACTGTTACAAGAATGGAAGGCGTTTTATAGGTTGCATACAATTATTGTACTTATAAATGAAAAGCCACTTCGAGTGTAAAAAAAGTGCTTTCTCGAAGCTTTATGTCTATAATCAAGGTTCAATCAAGGAATTTTATGAAAGTGAGTGGCCAAAACAAAAGTCTAAAAAAGAATGGATAGCTTTCTTACAAAAGCTAACAAGTACCGAAGTAAGATGGTTGATCTCATAGATGAATCGTGAACTTATGCTATATTAGTGTGGAGATAATACTGTGGTCCCACTTCTGGGTTTATGGAGAGCAACAAGTTATACATCACTTCTAGTAAGAAGGTAGTTTGGGGTAAAATAATTCATTCCCATGACGCATAAGCTTCATCAGTCAAATTTTTCTTACAGTGAGCCAAAGTATTTCAAAGAATGAATGAGGTGATTAAAGCATGAAAAAACCCCCATATGGTGAGTCTTGGACCATTCACTGATAAGGTCACTCATGGGTACTTAGTTTGGAAAGCAAGATGAGGATAAGAAGTGATATTCATTTATGAAAGCTTTTAATCGCCAACAAAAAGAAAGTTTAAAGAGACACCATCAGAATTGGAGTTTACGACAAAAGAGTTCAAGATCGAAAAAAATAGGCTAAGGTAAAAGATTCAAAAACTTTGAGAAGAAAGAGATCAATGGAAAGATAGGGCTAAAAAATATGAAGTCAAAGTTTACAAAATTGCTAGAGAATGTGATACAACTATCAAAAACCTAGCGAAGCTACACCATGAATATAAGAGGTTGTGTGTGAAGGTAAAAGCTAAAGAGATAACAATCATTGAGCTGATCGATGAAAATGAGCAATTGAAGTAAGAATATGCTGAATTAGAAGAAAAAAGTACCCAGGTACAGACAGAGAATAACATGTTGAACAGCTACCTAAGTAGGTTAAGACAAATGTTAAATGAACAAGAAGATTATATTGCTGTATTGGTTAGACAGCACAGAGAGTTATCATACCAAGTATGGTGTGATAAAAGAGAAAACTTAGGAAGATAGAAGTATATTGAGCACTTAACAACCCAAATTTACAAAGAGGCATGTAAGACAAGAGAAATGGTCGAAGAGGCAGAAGCATTAAAACAAGTGGTGGCCTGAGTAGGGAAACATAGACAACGCCTGTTGAATTTCATCGAGGAAACAAAAGACCAGTATGAGCAAATCAAATGATTTTATGGTTATAACTCTAGGATGATAAATTCTATGTAAACAAAAGTTCTTCAAAATAAATGAAATCTTTTGGTTGAACACTGTCTTAAGGTAAATATTCTTTTCATGCATGCATTTTCATTTATTGCATTCTCATTTAGTACATTTAACAAAGTAAATATGAGATAGTCGTATAAACTTTCTAATTCTAAGATATGGCATTCAAGGTTCAATGATAGCTCCATCCAGTAAGAACCCTGCCCATCGATATAACACAAGAGTCAGAGCTAGACAAATGAAGCAAGAAAACTCTTATCGACTTGAAAAAATAGAAAAAGCATAGGAAAAGCTTGAAAATGAGTTGAGTAAGATTTTGGATGCTCTCAACAAGTTAAATAAGAGAAAATAGATAAAAGAGAATACAAGCCTACAAGGCCATCCATCACAAGAAGTGGTTGATCTTCTATATCCTCTCGATTTTGGTTTACAATAAGCTTGGTCCATACAAGATATAACACCACAGCAGTTCACATATCCTGTATACCTTGAAATGCTATCAACTTTAAACTCAAGGTATTACCATAGCTATATGAATCCTGTCTTTACTGAAAAGGTAGTAGAATCCATCTAAGTTCCTAATCTGGATGACTTGAAAGAAAAAAAAGAAAAAAAAGGCAAAAGTTGTGGAATCTCAAGAAGATTTGAACATTAGTATGCTTGAACAAAGTTACAGGTTGTGAAAAAAATTAGGTTTTATGGTTCTGTCGATGCTATTGAGTTTTACATAGTCCCGGATGTAGTCATTCTTTCAAAGTTCAAAGTACTAAAATTTGAGAAATATAATGGTATGAAGTGCCCAAAGACTCATATTACCATGTACTGTCAGAAGATGGTAGCCCATGCTTATAATGAAAAACTATTAATGCATATTTTTCAAGATAACCTTACGGGCTCTGCTGTTAAATGGTATATCCAGTTGGACAGAACTCACATATATTCTTAGAGCGATATGTCCTATGACTTTATTAGTCAATATCGATATATTATAGATTTGGCTTCTGATCATTTATCTTTACAGAACATGAGAAAAAAAGTAAATGAGTCTTTTAAGAAATACGTCCAGAGGTGAAAGAATGTAGCTTCTCAAGTGTAATCAAGAATTTCATCGATTATGAAAAGATGATAGGGAATGCAATCAAGAATTTCATCGATATGGTGATTTCAGGAGAAATTATTGCCAACAAGAATGGCAAGTTAAAAGAATGAGAGACATCAAGTAAAAGAGCCTTAAAGAAAAAAGAGACTAAAGCTCAAGTTGTGAGCTTTGATAGGTAAAAATTCAGGGGTTATCAACCTTACCTACCATAAGGATATCCTCTTTATTATCCTGCTATGAATAATGTTTCTCTTTACCCATACCAACCAATCCTACAGTTATTTTACCTCCAAACATATCAACATTCTTTTAGACCTTAAAATATCATATATAGTTCTAACACTCAACCTACCCCAAGACCTCAGACTCGTCTAGCTAGCCCAATGGGTGGTTTATGAGAGCAACGAACTACTCATGAAAAGTCTGTGTTCGATCCAATTCCCATGACCTATACAGAGTTATATCGTGAGCTTTACAACAGTCATCTGATTACTCATAGAAAATTAAAGCTCATAGAAAATTAAAGCCACTCAAGCCACCTTACCCTAAATGGTATGATCCCACAACTTATTGTGACTATCACTATGGGGATTGTTGGTCATTCCATTAAAAATTACTCTACATTGAAACATAAAGTGCAATGGTTGATCAAGAATATAATGATTCACTTCGATACAAGAGGGGTAACTGCACCAAATATCAGTGGCAATCCTTTGCCTAATCATAATATGAATGCTCTAAGTAAGTAACATGAGCATTATTTGAAACGAAAAATGACAGATATTAAGACATCTCTCAGTCTGTTATTTGATATTTTATGAAAAGTTGATATGATACAGCCAGTAAGTCTGTATGGTTATTATGAAGCATATGTAGCAGGCACTAGTTGTAAATATCATAGTGGGGTAATTAGTCACTCTATCAAAATTTATGAATAGTTTCGTCAAGAGGTATGAAGCTCATGAATTTGTATCAAATGGAACTTTATGAAAAAAGAGAGGTCTTAAAGAGTGCTGAGGTATATATGATCGACAAGCCAGTAAAACTATTTCCAAAGTCGATGAAAATTCACTATGGGAATAAGCCAAAGTCAGATATAGACAAACTTATTCCTAAGCCAGTAACTTTTAAAGTCTCAGCTTCATTCTCGCATAAGGATGATAAAGCTGTACCTTAAAAATATGACGTGATATGGTAGTTCAAGAGCAAAAGAAAAGTGCTTCTAAGTCTGATGTTGCGAACATAATAGGTGTAGGGGGCATCACCCGAAGTGAAAGATGCTACACTCAAAAAATGCTAAAGAAAGCTAGGAAAAAAAAAGCCAAGGTAGGTGAAGAGTGAAATAACCTCAAAGTGGAACCTGAAAAGGATCGTCCGAAGCCAGTGTCAGAAAAGAAAGCTTATGAATTCCTAAAATTGATAAAACACAGTGAATATTCTATTGTTGAATAGTTAAATAAAATGCCAGTACGAATCTCATTATTATCATTGTTATTGAAATCGAAATCATATTAGAATGCCCTATTAAAAGTGTTGAACCATATATATGGCACATAATGTGACTGTTAAATATGTGAACCATTTAGTTGGAACCCTAGTCATGTCAAACTATATTTCATTCAGTGATGACGAGATTCTCCTCAAAAAAAAGGAAAAGTGCCAAGACTCTGCATATCACGATCAAGTGTAAGAGCCATATCATGGCTAAAATCCTTATTGATAATGGTTTCGCTATCAACGTCATGCCTATGTCAATTTTGGCAAAGCTACCTATCGACTACGCCTATATGAAGGATAGTCAAATGGTTATGCGAGCTTTTGATAAGACCAAACAAAAAGTTCTAAGAGATATAGAGATGCCTTTGTAAATTAAGTAATGCACTTTTAATGTGAAGTTTTAAGTGATGGATATCTCTCCATCTTACAGCTTAGAAAGGCCATGGATTCACATGACAGGGGCTGTTCTTTTTACCCAGCACCAAAAAGTTAAGTTCAATGTGGAAGGCCAGTTAGTGGTAGTGTTTAAAGAAAAAGACATGTTAGTAACTCAGCCATTGAATGCTTCATATGTGGAAGCTGTTGAAAAAATAATGGAATGCTCTTATCGATCCTTCGAGTTAGTTAACTCTATAGGTGAAAGACCTAAAAATCAATCTTTTTCAAAGAGAGTGATGTGCCAAGCCATCAATAAAGGTTGATATCTTGTAGTAGGGCTGGGTAAGAACTTACAGGGAATAAGAAGGCCTCTAATAGTGGTAGACAATAGTGAAAGGCTAGACCTAGGCTATGAAATAGAAGAATGAAAGATTAAAAGAAGATCTATAGGTAAAACAGTAAGATTAATGATCTTCGCACACTTACATGAGACTTTCAGGCCTGAAGGATTCATGTACCCAAAACGTAAAGAAGATTATGAATGAAGTATGGAAGAGGCATTCGTCCAGTTGACCATCCATGCTATTGAAGATAAAACGAAGCTTGAACAAGAAGGGTGGGTCTGTCTTTATTTGTCAAATTATAAGTAAACAATTTGAGTACCATTGAAATGCCTTTTACCTTTGAGACTAATTCAATGTAATTGTACATCCCAATAGCTATTACCCAAGGCATTGGGGTGATCTTTCTTGTTTGGGCCATATATCTTTTATTATTTTAATAAAGATTAGAAAGGATGCATTTTCATTCATTTTTTCTTGTGCCCTCATTTTTATAATTTTTCTAAACATATCTTGCCAACATATCTCATTTCATTTAATTTCAGGTCTTTAAATGAACAAAAAGATAATTATGATAATGATTAAGAGGCTAATTTTAAGAATTTAATTAACACTGATAAACTTGATAATGAATATGATTTTGAAGAGTATGTTATATTTCGGGACTTAATGAGATTGATTGAATAAGAAAGTAAGCCAATTGAGCCTCATCAGAAGATAACTGACTTTGTAAATCTAAGAGATAAAGAGAATAAGAAAGATGTCAAAATTGGCACTTCACTTTTATCAGGAGATAGGTAACGTTTGAAAGATCTACTTCTAGAATTCGTAGATGTGTTTGCTTGGTCTTACCAGGATATGTCAAGGCTGAGTACGGAGATAATAAAGCATGGATTACCTTTGAAGCTAGAATGTAAGTCAGTCCAGCAAAAACTAAGGTGAATGAAGCCTGAAATGCTACTAAAAATCAAAGAAGAGGTGAAAAAGCAGCTTGATGTAAGTTTTTTGCAAGTGGCTAAGTATCCAAAGTGGGTAGCCAATATAGTATCAATTTTTTTAAAAAATAAAAAGGTATGAATGTGTGTAGACAATCATGATTTGAATAGGGCTAGCCCAAAGAATAACTTTTCTTTACCTCATATTAACACACTGGTAGATAACATGGCTTAGCATTTAATGTTTTCTTTTATGGATAGGTTCTCAGGGTATAATCAGATAAAAATGGCTACAAATGATATGGAAAAAACCACTTTCGTGACCATATGAGGGATCTTTTGCTACAAAGTCATGTCTTTTGGGTTAAAAAATACTAGAGTAACATACCAAAGAGCCATGGTGACATTTTTTCATGACATAATGCAAAAAGAGATTGAGGTGTATATAGAAGATACGATTGTAAAATCTTATGAAAATGAAGATCATGTCACCAACCTCAAAAATTTATTTGAGAGGCTGAAAAAATTCCAACTCAAGTTGAACCTAGCCAAGTGCACCTTCGAGATAAAGTTAGGAAAGTTGCTAGGCTTTATGATCAGTGAAAGAGGGATTAAAATCGATCCAGAAAAAATACAGGCCATTCAAAATTTGTCACCTTCGAGTACACCAAAAGAAGTTCAAAGTTTTCTATGAAGATTGAACTACATTTTGCGATACATATCTCAGCTTACTTATAAATGTGATCCCATTTTTAAGCTTTATCGTAAGAATAACCCTAGAGAATGGAACGAGAAATGCTAAATGAATTTTGATAAAATTAAGCAATACTTATCAAATCCTCTAGTGTTGGTGCCACCTATTCCAGGAAAACCCTTAATTTTATACCTAACGGTGTGCGGGAATTCAATGGGATGTGTGTTGGGGCAATAAGATGAATATGGTCGAAAAAAGAGACCTATTTATTATCTGAGTAAAAAATTCACAGAATATGAGTCCAAGTATTCTTCTTTGAAAAAAATACGTTGTGCATTAGCTTAGACTGCTAAAAGACTCAGACAATATATGTTCTATCACACCACTTGGCTTATAGCAAAATTGGATCCAATTAAATACATCTTCAAGAAACCTTTTTTGTCTGAAAGAATTGCTAGGTGGCAAATAATACTCTCGAAATATGATATCATATATGTAAGCTAAAAGGTAATAAAAAAGAGTGCTATAGCTAAGTTTCTTACAGATTGTGCTACTGAAGAATATGAACCAATGAGATTGGAGTTTCCCATTGAAGATCTAATTATTGTTTTGCAATTAGAGAAGGGGGAGCATAAAGGAAAGTGTTGAAAGATATATTTTGATGGAGCTGCTAATGCCTTGGGATATGGAATTGGGGTAATTCTGATTTTTTTAGAAAAACAATACTATCCTATAACAGCAAAGTTAAATTTTAATTGCATAAACAACATCACTGAATATGCGGTATGTGTCATAGGTTTACAAGCTGTTATAATAGAAAAGTTAAAGCATTAAAAGTGTTTAGGGACTCAGCTCTAGTTATATATCAATTGAAAAGAAAATGAGAGACGAGAGATTCAAAACTTGTTTTATATCATAAGTATATTTTGGAGTTGATAAAGTAGTTTGAAGATGTCTAGTTTGATCATTTACCTTGAGAGGAGAATCTGATTGTCAATGCCTTGGCTACTTTGGCTATCAAATTAGATGTTAAGGATATGCCAGCTCATTGCTCCAATATAGAAGAAGAGGAGGATGGGAAGCCCGGGTTTTATGATATATTACAGTAAATTAAGAACCAGCAATACCTAATCCAAATAATGGAGAACGATAAAAGGGTCATCCGAAAATTAGCTATAAGCTTTTTCTTAGACGAGGATGACTTGTACAAAAAGAGCCATGATCAAGTATTACTGAGATGCATAAATAAGTTTGAGGTAAGAAAAATCATTAAAAAGGTGCATGATGGAATATGTGAGGCACATGCCAATGGACATATGATGGTAAGACAGATCATAAGAGCATGGTAGTATTGGTTGATAATGGAGAGTGATTGCATTGATTACGCTCAAAAATATCATAAATGCCATATATATACTGATAAGATCCATGCTCCGTCATCTGTTTTACATGTTTTGGCACCACCTTGGCCATTCTCGAAGTAAGGCATGGGTGTCATTAGTCCTATTACCCCAAAAGCTTCTAATGGGCATAGGTTTATATTCGTGATGATAGATTACTTCACAAAATAGGTAGAGGCAGCATCATTTACAAATGTAACATGATCTGTGGTCTACAAGTTCATAAAAAGAGAGATAATTTACAGATATAAACTTTCAAAGAGACTTATTTCAGACAATGCCAAGAATTTAAATAACAAGTGAAGTAAGAAATATGTGCCTAATACAAGATCAAGCATTATAATTCGATGCCATACCATCCAAAAATGAATAGGGCAGTTGAGGTAGCTAACAAAAATATAAACAGAATTATTGAGAAAATGACCAAGACCTATAAAGATTGGCATGAGAAGTTGTCATTTGTACTGCATGCATATCGAATGTTAGTGCGCACCTTTACTGGGGCAACTCTATTTTTTTTGGTTTATAGGATTGAAGCTGTATTGCTAGTAGAAGTAAAGATCCCATCCTTAAAGATTCTGAAGGAAGTTGACTTGGAAGAGGCTGAATGGATTCGAGAGAGCTATGAATAATTGAATCTCATTGAGAAAAAGAGATTGGCAGCGTTGTGCCATGGTTAGCTATATCAAAGAAGAATGATAAGAGCTCATGATAAAAAGGTTTAACCTCATTATTTTCAAGAAGGAGAGTTGGTCTTGAAAATAATTCTCCCAAGCTAGCACGATAATAGAGGAAAGTAGACTCCGAATTGAGAATGGTCATATGTCGTGAAACAAGCTTTCTCAAGTGGAGTATTGATATTAGTTGAGATGGATGGAAATGATTTACCTCATCCTATTAATTCTAATGCTATGAAAAATACTATGCTTAAAAAAAAAGAAAAATAAAAAAAGAGTACTCAAGGCAAAAATCCAAGATGGCAGTTCAAGTCATAGGAGGTTTATCTAAGTTAAAAACATGATAAGGCAACCTAGATAAGGAGAACACAGCACTAAATCTAAAAATTCATTGGCATGAAGACTAGCATATTTCGAGGAGCTCTAAGTTGTTAAGTGCATCAAGTGGTTGAGTTTTTAGAAAGACTTCGAGATGTGTTATCATGATTGTTCGATTGTTTATTTTTGGACATTGTCTCCCCATACTCATTCTTGTAATTCTTTCTTTTCCCATTGGCCAAAGTTTGCCATCATTTTTGCTAATAAAGGACATTTCACTTCATTCTTTTTATTTTTATTTTTTGTGTTGATTATTTCCTAACCATTATTCTTTTCTCTTTAATACCTTACAATGGAAGAAATGTGTGAATGCATTCTTACTTTTTGAAGTTGAAATAATGATTGATAAATGGATAGTAGCATGAAAGATTTCTACATTACATTGGAAAGGTCGAGAGTGATAAGGGAAAATTTGAGATGTTCAGCTCTTGATAAGGATATTGGATTTGAAAAGAGATTTCTAGTAGAAAGAATATGAGAATTAAATGAGAGAGATGATTGAGAGAACGTTGACTTGGTCTTTGAAGAATAAAAGGTTCGAGGCCTAAAAAAAGAGCTTGAGAAACTTGAGTACCATAATTATATGAGAATTAATTAACCAGCATTTGCATAGCACACATTGCATTTCACATAGCATAAACTGCATTTAAGAAAGTCTAGTGCATAAATTCAAGAAGTAGGGGTATTACAGAAGAAGACAGATATGAAGACTTTTAATGTAAAAGTTTTAAATTCTCATTTGAGAAGAAGTTTGTGAGGTAAGATTCTAATCTTTAGAAAAGGATATTTCTCAGTATTATGATCGATTTGTAAGACCTTCGGGCATAATCTCCTAAATTTTTTTCAAACACGATTTTTGACTCTTTTGGACATGATTGTCGAGGAGCCTTGTTTATTTTTTCAAATTCATTGAGCCTCTAATTAAAAGAGCTTTATTTATTTTTTTCAACTCGTTGAGCTCCTGATTAGTGCATAAATTCAAAAAGCAAGGGTATTACAGAAGAAGATAGATATAAAGACCTTTTAATGCAAAAGTTTTAAATTCTCATTTGAGAAGAAGTTTGTGAGGTAAGATTCTAATCTTTAGAAAAAGATATCTCCCAGTATTATGATCGATTTGTAAGACCTTCGGACATAATCTCCTAAAATTTCTTCAAACACGATCTTTGACTCCTTTGGACATGATTGTCAAGGAGCCTTGTTTATTTTTTCAAAGTCATTGAACCTCTGATTAAAGGAGCTTTGTTTATTTTTCCAAGTCGTTGAGCTCCTGATTAGTGCATAAATTCAAGAAGTAGGGGTATTACAGAAGAAGACAGATATAAATACCTTTTAATGTAAAAGTTTTAAATTCTCATTTGAGAAGTTTGTGAGGTAAGATTCTAATCTTTAGAAAAGGATATCTCTCAGTATTATGATCGATTTGTAAGACCCTCAGGCATAATCTCTTAAAATTTCTTCAAACACGATCTTTGACTCTTTTGGACATGATTGTCGAGGAGCCTTGTTTATTTTTTCAAAGTCATTGAGCCTCTTATTAAAGGAGCTTTGTTTATTTTTCTAAGTCGTTGAGCTTTTGATTAGAGGGCATAAGTCAACATGTCACCTTCACCATTAAGATTCGATCTGCCCTATTGGTTCGTTCAACCTTAATAGCAATAATTGATTTTTCTATCTAGACATGGGACCACAAGGGTCAGGTAAATTCTTGGCTAGCTAACGATGAAAGAAAGTGAATGGAAAGAGAGAAAAAACAAAATGAAAAAATGAAGCAAAAATTTTGATTAGTATTATTTTGTAGGTTGTTAGATGAGTTTTTTTCTTGAGTTTTTTTTTTTTTTTTTTTGCAAGATAATTGACAAAAAGGGAGGTTGTATAGAGGACAAGAGTTGTATGCCCTTGAGCTAGCGTTGCCCATCATCGTTTGGGACTATGAAAGATAAAAGATAGAGAACGAAAAAAATTCTTTTTCATTGTACTTCATTTTTTTTAATAAATTTTTTGGACTCCAACAACAATATGCTTTAAAAATAGAAAAAGAAAAGCTTGCAATTTAAATCATAATCTAACTAGGATATGCATTATGGACAGAACTTAGTTATGAGTTTTCTTTTCCTAAAGTTTCACAATGAATAAGTCTAAAGATTAAAATTACTTACACCTAAAACTCATTCCAATTTTAGTTTTTCAAGTCAACAATTTTAAAAACATAGTATATATCATTCTGATACCTAAGAAAAAGGACATAACCCATAAATCTTGCCTAAGTGTTGCCCATTATGCAATTTGGTGTCTAGAGATGGAGTTACTACTATGTTCTCAGTTGGTATTCTATCACAGGTTTTTAATGATATATTTGGATTATGTATGTAATTGATTGCTGATTTTATTTGTATAAATTTAGTCAAGTTCAATAGTTAATTTTATTTATCGTGTCCTTTTGCACATTTTGATGGCTTTTATGTCCACTATTGAACTCAAAGCTATATATATATATTGATTTTGCAGCAAACACAATTATGCACTTCATTGTCTGATAGGTTAGCTAACATCTGCCATTAAGCTTCAGGTTACAAATACAAAGCTGCCCTACTTGCACAGAATGCAGGCATGTTACTTATGACAATGGCTAAGTTTATGGTGCCAATTTCTTATAGTAGTGAAGTTTGCCTACCACAAAATCTAACATATATATAACTTTGCCTCCAGACTCTTCTTAACATGACATGTGGACTTTTTCTTTATATTTAAGTGGTGTGTTTTTGGTTATATTTTGGCTTACTTTTCTTTTTCTTTTGCAAGAAAAAGAGATGAGAGCAACTTTCTTTTATAGGAAAGAGAGACGACAACAAAAGGAATTAGCTAAGGATGGCAGAATAGGAAAAATGATGGAAAGAGAAATTTACAAGAAAGAGAAATGAGAGAAAAAAAGGATTGAGAGGATATAGAACAAGAAAATGAGGGAAGAAGAAAATAAAGAAAAACAAACATGAAAAAATGGTTATTCTCGTTGGATAAGGTATAGGACAAACAGTTGTGAAAAAAAGAAAAATCGAGGAAAAAGAAAAAAGGTAAATGCAAAATCTGAATATTTTAGATGGAGATTTTTTCAATTGATTGATTTTTAGAATTGATAATTTTTTTTTTAATTTTTAAAGTAGTTTTGCATGATTAAGCCAAATAAATTGTAAGAGATAAGTTTTATTCTTTTTTATTTTTAAATTAAATTTGTTAAGAGATAAATAATGACATATGTTTATTTTTATTTGTAAATAAGATTATAAAGAGATAAGATTTTTGTTTATAATATATTGAAAATAATACTATGAGAGATTGTTTAGTTTACACTTGGCTTTATCAATTGGTTTGAATTTTTTAATTTAATTTAAAGTAAAAATGAATTTTTAAACTTAATAAAAATGAAAGTGAAAGAAAAGAAATTCCACATTTTAACAACAACCCAATAAAAAAATTTTAAAAAATTTTCATACAAGCCTTTCACATCTTCAAGGAAATCAGCATATTGCAAGCCATCAAAGACTGAAATGAAGCAATTGGACGACGTAGCATTAAGATATCTACACATCAACACATGTTGGACAAATCACTTATGATTCATTGTAATGACATATTAATTGACTTTCATACATGAACAAATGGAAGGCCATGTGGTGGTCTTATGTTGGCAATCGTGGTTTCATAAAGATCAACACTTCATTATTGGAAATGCTAGAGAGAAAAAGAAAAGAGGAAAATTGTAAGGTAATAACAATGATGATTTTTTTTATTCAACTATTGTGGGTTTTGTCATTTTTTTAGTTTTTATTGTATGATTCATATGAAAATAATGAAAATATGAGATTTGTCAGAAACAAAATTATAAGTTTTTTTTAATTCTTCAATCTTTTTCTTAATGAATGGCAGAATCAATATTTGATTTTAAAAAGTGTTGCACTGTTGTTTGATGTAAGTATAAGTTTCATTTTGATGTATCAATCTTTTTGCTGGTCACTTCTAATTTAGTTCTTTGAATTGCAAGAATGGTGGCCATTAAATTTGACTATTTCAAAATTGTTGGTTTCATATGTGTTATATATGTTTCTATGCTTGAATATTTCAAGTTCTGTGCTGTTATGTTTGTATTTATAACTTGGGATATAAGCTTTATATTGTATTTTATAAAAGTTATCCTCATGCGAAAGTGAATTCTCAAAGCAAATTTTGCTTATGCTATTATTTGTCTTAATTGTATTAATTAGCCACCATTGTTTGGAATTTATCACCATTTCTTGATTTACATATTTTAAAGATCAAGCAAATGCATTCTAATAGACAAACTCAATTAAAATCAAAATGTAAAAGATATTAAAAATATGGCCATGATGAATATACGTTTTGGTGAATGACTTCATTTGACCTTATATCAACTTTGACTCTTTTTTTATCTTATCAAAAATTTCTCTTTTTCTTTCTCTCTCATCTCTCTTTTTCTCTCTCTCTCTCTCTCTTTCTCTTTCTCTCTCTCTCTCTCTCTCTCTCTCTCTCTCTCTCTTTCTTTTTTATACAAGAGATAGGTTATCAAGGGTAACAATACCACCCCTTTATCATTAGGTTCCAATCCTTCTATTTGAGTCATGTAATTAAAAAATTTCCAAGTATAGAGAAATTATGATTGCAACAAAATTTTGCTTTTTAGATATTTTACTGAAATTCTTTTGTATATTATTTCATGGTTGATTGTGAGATGATAGATATGATTGATGTTAAATTTGTGTTTTTTCTTGAAATTTGCAAATATTAATTATGGGTTTGACAAAATTTTAAGTTAAGATTGATGGTTTTATATCTAAGTTCTGTGATATAACATGGTGGTGAAAGGGGATTTTCTTAGGTATTCCTTACACTTTGCTTTAGGGAGATTTATAATGTATGAGATTTTTTGTTTCTCATAAAAAATCAAGTTTAGGTGTAATAATATTGGATTGACAATTTTTTTTATTATTGTAGATATCAAATTTGTTCAAGTTTCAATTTAAATTTTTTGATTCTAATGAGTTCACGAGTCGAAGCTTGATTTCTTTTTTATTGTTTAATTTTTAATTTTAATTTTATTATTTATATCATAATACAATAAATAATAGTTAATTAAACATTAATTAAAAATACAAAAAAAAAAGACACAAAAGGTAGGGTACTGGAGCCAGTGAGTGTCGTGCACGGCACCACTAGCCACCCATCACTGTGCCTTGGTGCAACCCACTGCTTCCCACAGCCAAATCCCTTGAGACCCATGCACCATGCCCCTAACAATCCCCTACCCATAACTTGCAACCTAACCACCTATTCACCATCTACTTTCTCAAGCCGTTCTATAAAAACACCAGCCAAGAAGTCGTCCAGGCTGGCGAGAGACACCTAAAAAAAAATGACCCAGTGGCCCCTAGGCACTAACACCCACACTGCACTTCTAGACACTTACCAAAAACTACCCCCTTCACCAAAACCCGTACAAAGCCACCCACCATACCTCTCCAACCAAACCCAAACCCTACATGGACCTTTACCCATGCCACACAACCTTAGCCATTAACCCTAGTACCATTTTTTTTTCTCTTAGAGCCTTAGACCTTAACCTTTATCCACACGCACCCAATGTCAGACACCACCAGAACTTCCCCTTTTCATGAGCTCAAAGCCTCTTTCACACCAGCTATGGCCCAAGAGCCCAAGTGATTACCCCATTTAGCCATTACCCCGAGCCTTTGAAACCAAACCTTAAAGCACCGCTAGGCATCTTACCAGCACATACACCATACAAGAGCACCTTTACGCCCTTATAACACCCAGTAAACAAAAACTTGCTTCCCCAAGGCCCTTCTGCTTCCAACCGACCACCACCACAAACTCAAGAAAAAATCAAATCAAAACCCTTAAAAAAAAATAATCCCTTGGTGGGGAACATAGCTTTGTGCAGTGTGCCTAAAGGAAAATAGAGAAGTCAGTATCATAAAAAATAAAAAAATAATAAATCAAAATCAATAAAATATATAAAAAAAGAAAAATAGAAGCTTTGAAGCTCGATCTATGTCGATCGAGGTTGTTCCTGACGAAAGGGAGACCAGATTTGAGCTCAATGGGCAAAGATGAGTCTTTTGACATTTTTTTAGTTTTTCAGCCATCGAAAGTGACAGTCGACAGTAGCTTGTGTGACGACAATGACCAGCGATCGACGACCACTAATTCCAATGTTTATTTGAGAGAATTTTAAACTTTTTTTTAGAAACCAATGAGAAATGAGCTGAAATAAAAATTTTTGGCTTTTATATAGAAAACTAAGCCTGAAAATGATGTCGTTTCGTCCAGGATCCACATGCGCACTAGTAGATTGACTTAAGATCCGTGCCTCCAACTCGCGATCCGACTTCCTCTTTGATCGTTGACCAGTTTAGCTGAATCGGCACACACCGATTTTGACCGGTTTAAACCAACGTTGACTACACTGTTGACTAATCTGGTTCAATTTTTTTTGAATTATTTATTTATTTTTTTGTTTATTATTTTTTATTTTGAATTTTGCCATTAATATTTATGCATATTAAAATGTTTAAATTTTTTTAGAATAAAATTTTGTTTTTTTTTTAATTAGTAAAAATGAAAACAAAATAAAATAGATAAATAAAATTAAATAATGAAAAATATAGTTAAAATTTTTTATAATTTTTATTAAAATTTAGGATAAATATTATAAAAAATAATAAGAATTAATAACTAATGATTATGATACCAATAATAATAAAAAAATGGTTTCCAACTTTTGATATTTTTTTAAGATTAAAAAATAGGAAAAATAACCAAAAAATTAATTAATAAAATTAATAAAAAATTAGTAAAAATGTATTAAAAAGAAATTTTTATCCAATGATAAGATTAAAAGGTATTCCTAATAGTGATACATACGAAATCTATAAGTGAAAAAAAAATTTTAAATACTACTAATGTATTGGAGTATTTATAAAAAGTTTGTAATACAATAAAAAAGTTTCATTTTCTTTTGCTATAAAATAGTATATAAAAATTAACTAATTTGTTAAAAATGAAATAATAAAAAATAAGGAAAAAGAAATTTTTACCCGATGATGGGATTTTAAGGTATTTCGAGTATTGATGCCTTAAAAATATCTAGGTGAAAAAATATTTTTAAATACTATCAGTGTATTGAATTATTATTAAAAATTTTTCAATATGATAAAAATTTCTCTTTCTTCAAAACAATAACAATAATAATAAAAAAATAAAATTTGTAAAAGGAAAATAAAATGTTTACATCAATATATTATCATTTGCATTACATGCATAACATAATTTTTTTGAAAAATAAATTTGAGCCTCCGAAGTTAAAATTCTAAGATATTCCATGAAGCAATGCCTAAGAAATTTTTAAGTGAGAAAGAGTTCTTCTAATATTACTAATGTACTGGAATATTTTAAAAATTATTTCAATAAAGGGTTCTAATGTATTTTTTTTTTCAAACAAAAGGGAACAAAGATAATAATAATAATAATAAATAAATAAATAAATAAGTAAATAAAATTTTACTAAACAAAAAAAGTCAAGGAAATTATGTTTCAAATACTGAAACTAAAACCATTTTTTATTGGAATTAAAAGATAACATGCAAATAATTAATAACATTTTAAATGGATACTATAAGAGTGCTAATCATTTCCCATACGTAATCAACTCTCGAACCCAACCTGTTTTGCATACCTTAAAATTATCTTTTTAATAAATTTTAATTAATTTTAAAATTTTATTAAAAGGATATGTTTTAATAGGTGACCAATCGCACCTAGTCAAAAAAGATTGGTGATTTTATTTTTTGTTTTTCTTTCATTTCGCTTTCAAATTTGTCAAGTAGTTCTAAAATCATTACGACAGTTTTATGACTTCACTGGGGAAGTAATTTTTTTTTAGAGTCAGACTAAAATTAACTGTGTTATCCTCATTTTTGCTTTAAACAATATTAATCAGTATTTAACTTTAAGTTCCTAGATTTTTATTCTTTTTCAATAAAGAAACAAAACCAATCAAAAACCAATTAAAAACTCAAAAATCAAAAACAAAGAAGAGGATTTTAGGCACATTTTTTTTATGCTTTCTATTCATTTCTTGTTTTATTTTTCTCAATAAATTAAGAGATATTTGCACACATGATGATACGTTTCACCACATGCATAAGTTTTATACCTGGGCTCCGTCTCTTATAAGAGGAAGTAGAGTACCTATGCCCTCGTAAGGTGATAACCTTCGAATGGCAAGCAAAATATTTCTACTCAAATTGAACCTTTTCCATTTGTAGCTTATAATGGGTAAAGATCAGGGTGCCTTACTAGTCCAGTGTGGACAACAGTGATGAACAATTTAGGAACCTCTAAACGCGTGTCAATTCGCACCAAGCATGTAATAAACCTAGGAAGCTAACCTTAGGTAGAGCCTCACCCGCCCTGTTGTAGAAAATGCCTAAATCCAAAATGTGTAGGAATAAAAGTCATGTGTAATAAAAAAACAAAACAAAAAGAAAAAAAGAAAAATTTCATAAAAAAATAAATAAAAATATTTTTTCTTAATCTCAAATCGCATCCTCACACTAACTTGATTTTGTTTTGTTCTTTTTTTCTTTTTATATAAATCATATCATATAGTTTTGCATCAAGGTATTTGCTCTAGGATATCTTTCTTCCACAAAGTTCTTTATAGATCTCATAGAACTACAGATTTGCTCATTCTCCATTAATGTCCCATGTGAGCTATAGAATGAAGTATATGTTTGGTTGAAGAAAGCTTAGCAAAAGAATTATTTGGATCTTACACAGAATAATTTAGAAGATTTAGCTGTCATCTAGAGTCAGTTAAGTGAAGAAAGAAAAGAAAACTTTTGTAAAAAGTATGGGCAAATTACATCTTTTATTTCGGTAGTGATCTGTCTTATAGATGCTTCAGTTTTAATAAAAAAAAATTTGTGTCAACTATTGAGAAGTATTCAGTTTTGCTCAGGATAGAACTACAGTGTCCAAATAAAGTATTTACCCGAAAGCCGAAACCAAGTTATCATAAAAAGTTAGCCAAGCATATGAGGGTTAAAGTAGAAATCATAGATTCCTTTGCAAAGCCTAAATGTGAACATCTTAATATCCGTTAAGACTTTCTTTGAAATTTTATTCAAGGGCATTTAGATGATGATCAAGGCATCACTTTATTTGCTTTGGCATTATATGGCATGGTGATCTTCCCGAAGACTTTAAGTTACATCAAGATAATTGTGGTGGACTTTTTTAAGCAAATTGAAACCCATGTAATTAATCCTGGACCAGCAGTCCTAGCTAAAATCATCAATTCATTGAATTTTTATCAATGAAATGAAAAAGGATATTCATAGGGTGTGCACTACTGTTATATATGTGGGTCAGAAGTTATTTTAAATGTGGGAAAAATGCATTTTAAAAGCTGTATCTTCAAAATAAAGCACTAATCGAAGAGTTTTACAAAAATTAATGGCTGCCATTGAAGACTAAGAAAGAATCGATTTTATTCTTACGAAGGCTCACTGAGGATGAAATAGAATGGATGGTGCCATAGATGCCCTACATGCCCATGTTGTATCAAAAAGAAAATGAACCATGGATACTGCTGTTAGGACTATAGGGTATGGTACTTAGGCAATTCAATGCAAATCAGTTTGTTCATGCCACTCATGGCCTAGTTTAAGTAGAATTCACTTATGGGGAATCCAATCCACTAAAAACATCAAAGTAGTTAATCCAAGCATAAAAGAAAATGTGAAAGATAAGATTAAGGCCTCTCATTGATAAAGTCACTCTTAATTATCAGATTTTAAAAGCGAAGTGACTCAAAGACATGGTGCTCTCTCCTGATGACAACTCATATCAATCAATTAACCTTTCGATAAAAGTACAATTCTTAGAAGTCAAATTTGTTAAGAAAGAATTGGAAGTGGAAAATGAGTAAATAAAAAAAAATTTAAGACTTTACGAAAAGATAAGATAGTTGAAATACGAAGCAAAAGTATAAGAGAGCAGATTGGAGATGGTCATAAAAGAACGAGATATGGCCAATAATGATTTGAAATATTTACACCAAGAAACAAGAGGTTATGAGTCCAATTCAAGACTAAAAAAGTTACCAAGTTTGACATTAGTCATCAACATGAAATGGATGAGCTCCAAGAGGAAATGAACTAATGAAAAGGCAAAGCTCAAGAAAAAGAAGAAAAGGTTATTAGAATTTCTCAAGAATGCTAGAATTGAGAGGGATTATACTTTATAGCTTCAGCAAAATTGGATGAATGCTAGAAAAAAAAAAAAGGTTGAAGGCTATGCTCGTAAAAGAGAGAAGAAAGTACCTTAAAGTACTAAACAAAAAAAAATCACTTCATTAGGTGATCCAAGGGTTAGAGCTACAACTGCAAGACCACAAGAACCATATCTCAACAATAATATATGAGTGGTAGAGAAAGGAAAAAGATTAGATCTTCACATGTGATTCGAAAAGAGATGCTTTCATAAAATGAGAGCAAAAAGCTTAGGGAGGCAACAGTGCATAGAACATCTAACCAGTCAAGTTTGTAAGGTAGTAAAGAAGGCATAGAAGATGGTTGAAAAGGTAAAAGTGTTAAAAAGAGAAGTCAATTCTGTAGGAAAATATAGACAGTGTTTAGTGAACTTTTTGAATGAGGCCAAGGATCATTATAAGCAAGTCAAACGTTTTTATAGATATAATTCTAGGATGATAAATCTCATGTAACAAAAGTTGTATGAAATCAATAAAAATTTCTAGTGTTGAAATTCATCCAATAGCAAATATCTCTTACTTGCATTCATGCATCATGTACACCATTTTTAATCATATTTTTTTAAAAAAATCATAAAAAAGAGTTTTAAAAAATAAATGCATAGCATTCTGATTTTTTAAAAAATTTTGTGGTAGTAAAGGTTTAAAAATAGTTGGTCCACTAAAAATTTTGACTTAACCTACTAGCCAATCATACAATTTTAGAACTCAAACAAGAATTATGGAACAAGAATAGGCCAGTTGATTTGAAAGGATTGAGAAGGCTTAAAAGGAACTAAAAGGGATCTTAATAAGATAATGGACATGCTTAAGATCTTGACAAAAGAAAAGCAAAGAAGAAAACCCCAGTTTCAAAAGCAAGCACTAAATATGGTGGATCCTATATACCCTCCAGTGTTTGAGCTACGATTAACCCAACCTGCTCAAGGAATCAAAGTGTAAATTTTTACTCTCAGAGGATATTTCTATCCTTATCCAAGAATGGCATTCACACCTGCTTCGAGACAATTTCAAAATTTTACTAATCCCATCATAGTAGAAAATTCATTTAAGCCAATCTTGATTTTTTACTTGGATGATCCCAAAGAGAGAAAAAAGCTAAGGATGAAGATATCTAAGAAAGTGAAAGATACCAATGCTCAGCAGAATATAAAATTAGTAGAAAAAAGACTTAGGGCCATAAATAAAATGGATTCTTATGGCTCCACGGACGCAGCTGAGCTTTGTTTGGTCCTAGATGTGGTCATTTCACCTAAATTCAAGGTCTTTGAATTTAAAAAATATGATGACACACAATGCCTAATGACTCGTGTCACCATGTATTGCTGTAAAATAACAGAGTATGCTTATAATAAGAAGCTATTGATGCACATATTTCAGGATAACTTTATGGGTTCTATAGCTAGATGATATGTTCAACTAGATATGACTCATATTCATTCTTAGAAGAAGCTTACAAGGGCATTTTTAAAATAATATCGACATATTATAGATCTAGCTTTAGATCGTCTATCTCTGCAAGGCAAAAAAAAAAGATAACAAAAAATTTTAAAGTGCACGCATAGAGATAAAGAAATGTGGTCATACAAGTACAACCTTCCCTCTTTAAGAAAGAGACAACCATCCTATTTATGAATACTCTGAAAATACCTTACTATGAAAGATTGATAGGTAAATGCAACTATAAACTTTG
Organism: Durio zibethinus; assembly: GCF_002303985.1. The sequence continues at coordinate 30,220,211 of NW_019168048.1, read as the reverse complement.
CAAATATGATGATATCATGTGAGATTATTGAAAATATCATAAAAAATGACAAGCTCTATGCAAGAGAGATAAGTGGAGCAAAAAAAGGCAACGCTTCTAAGAAGAAAGAAAATGAAGCCCAAGTAGTGAATTATATGGGGCAATAGTTCAGAGACTTCATTCCATACCCCGTACTAGTATACCAAACCTATTATCCTTCCATAAACATTGTTACATCCATCCCTCATCCATATCAACCGTATCAGTTGTTACAATAATCAGCTTATTTACCTCATTTTCAACCATCTTTTTGGATACCCACCTATTTATACAACCGTTCTACTGCACCTACCAAACTAGAATGGAGACTTAATCTAAGTAATGATTTCAGAGCCCTAAGAAATATTCAAGAAAAAACCATTTTTGACCCTATTACCATGACATACATAGATTTGTACCCTCGACTCGTTGAGAAACATTTACTAGTTCCTGTTATTATTGAATCTTGAAATCTTTATTTCCTAAATGTTATGATCCTAATGCGTATTATGATTATCATTATGGAAACTCGAGCCATTCTACAAAAAATTACACTACTTTAAAGTGTAAAGTGCAATAGTTAATCAATGAAAGGGTGTTAAACTTTGATACCAGCCAATGAGAGACTCAAAATGTTAATGGAAACCTTCTACCAAACCATATTAGACGATCAATAAATACTTTGATTGATGGGCAAGCTAGCTATGTGAAAAAAAGGATAGATAAAGTTAAAACTCCGATCGCTAAGGTGTTTAAAGCCTTAGTCAAGGTTGATATATTGAAGTCAATAGAGCTTTAGAAATGCTCTGAAGTGATTAACTCAACTGAGTGCTAAGACTATCACAAAGATGTTTTGGGGCATTCAATCAAGAGTTGTAACCAATTTCGTTAAAAGGTGCACAAGTTGATGGATATTGGTTGGATAGAGTTTTACAAAGAAAGAGAAGATTTGATGAAAGCTAAAGTGTCTACCATAGATTCAAAGAATAAGTTTATGCATAAATTAGTAATTACTTTTATGATGAGAAGCCAACCCTAAGGCTAGAAAAGCCTATCTCCTAACCAATAGTGACAATTAAAGTCTCTAGCCCTTTTTCATACAAGAATGATAAAATAGTACCATAAAAGTATGATTATGATGTTATAGTCAATGCAGATACTATAAACATAATGGGCAGTATGAGTTGAAGTGAGAGATGTTACACTCTAAAAAGAGTAAAAAAAGTTAGGAAAGAAAAAACAAAGGTCAAAGAAGAAAAGAAAGTCATAGTAATCCTACAGTAATCCCTAATAAAGAATGTCAGAAGCTAATATTTGAGAATGAAGCTTGTGAATTTTTGAAAACTAATAAAACATAGCAAGTATAGCATGATAGAATAGTTGAATAAGATGCTAGCTAGAATTTCGCTATTTTCATTATTGCTAAGCTCAAAGTCACATTATAATACTTTACTAAAGGTACTAAATCAAGCATATATGTCTTACGTTATCTTTATTGAATATGTGGAACAACTTGTTGGCTCAAATTACATTTCTTTCAATGATGAAGAGATTCCTCTTAAGGGTTACCAAGGCTCTTTACATTACTATAAATTATAAAAGTCATATAATGGCTAAGGTTTTGATCGACAATGGCCCATCAATCAATGTTATGCCTATGACTACTTTAGCAAAACTACCTATTGATGGATCTTACATGAAGTCTAGTCATATGGTAGTTCAAGCCTCTGATAAGACCCAAAGCGAGGTGTTAGGAGATATAGAAATGCTATTACAGTTTGACCCTTACACTTTCAATGTAAAATTTCAAGTTATAGATATCTTTCCCTTATATAGTTACTTATTGTGTAGGCCATAGATTTATATGGCAAGTGTTGTTCTATCCTCATTACACTTGAAAGTCAAATTCATTGTTAATGAAAAGCTTACATGTGTGACAAAAGAAGAAAATTTACTTCTAACCCAATCGATAAAATACTTCTTATGTAAAAATGGTAGATAAAGCCCTAGAGTGCTTTTATAGATCTTTTGAGATTGCCAACACAACACATATGATTGAAGGATCTAAACTATATTCATAGCATCTATCTATGACAATTAAAATGGTTATCAAGTAGCTTACCAAGATGGGATGAAAACTTGAAGCTGAACTAGAGAAAAATCTACAATGAATCACAAAGCCATCGATAATATATGATAAGAATGATAGATTTGGCTTAGGTTATAAACCAACAAGAGGAGACAGAATGAAAATGGTGAATAAGAAGAAAGAAAAGAGAATGGCTAATCTCGGGAGATATAAGCCGGAGTTGGAGCCAATGGTTTTCCATCCCTTTATGATTGTTTCTATTTGGAAGGATATATTTATCCAGATTCGTTTGAAGCCTTAAATACAAAATTGGTGGAAGATTTTTTTGAGCTGACCATTTAGGTGGTGGATGAGGAAGAAAAAAAGAGCTAAGATGAAAAATTGTTTATGCATCATTGCCATTCGAACTTCGAGCTAAATAATTGGAATGTCATAGAGTTACTTGTTGTTTTCAAAACTTCTGAAAAGTAATGTACTATAAAACTATAAATCTTTAATTGCTCTCTATGAGCATTCAAAAATCTTTTGTGGAGTGTTTATGTTTTTCATTTTAATAAAAGTTTTAGAAAATATGTTTGCATTTCTTTTATTTGTTTTCACTTTCATTCGTTCGATCCATTTCTCTTTTCATTTTCTTACCATTCCATTTTTGGGTGCCAATATTCTCTCCATCTCACCCATTTATAGGTTCCTAAATAATAAACATAAAGATATTTATGACAATAATCTTATATTTAATTTTGAAAACCTAATTCATGTTGACGAACTTGATAATGAAAAATATTTTGATAATTACACACTACCTTCTGATTTGTTAAAAGTAATAAAACATGAAGATAAACCAATCGGATCTTACACAAAATAATTTAAAAAATTTAGCAGTCATCTGGGGTCATTTAAGTGAAAAAAGAAAAGAAAACTTTTACAAGAAGTATAGGTAGATTATATCTCTCATTCCAATAGTGATTGAGGAGCAGTTAGTCAAGGCAACCATACAGTTTTGGGACTCATCCTATAGATGTTTCACTTTTAATCAGGAATATTTGATGCCAACTATTGAGGAGTACTTAGTTTTACTCATGATAGAACTACAATGTCCAAATAAAATGTTTATTTGAAAGTTAAAATCAGGTTATCATAAAAGGTTGACAAAGCTTATAGGGGTTAAAGTGGAAACCATAGATTCATTCGTAAAGCCTAAAGGTGAACATCTTAATATCCATTGGGACTTTATCCAAAATTTTATTCAAGGGCATTTGAATGATGATCAAGGCATGGTTATGTTTGCTTTGGCATTGTATGGCGTGGTGATCTTCCTGAAGATTTTGTGTTACATTGAAATAATTATGGTGGACTTTTTTGAGTAAATTAAAACCCAAGCAATTAATCTTACACCAGCAATCTTAGTCGAACCAATCAGATTATTGAATTTTTGTCAACGAAATGAAAAAAGACATTTATAGGGTATGCACTGCTATTATATATGTGGGTCATAAGTCATTTCAAGTGTGAAAATAGTGCATTTTCAGAGCTGTATTTTTTAAATAAGCACCAATCAAAAAGTTTTGCAAAAGCTAATGGCCAACATTGAAGACTAAAGAAAAATGGGTTTTATTTTTACGAAGACTCATCAGGGATGAAATAAAATGGATGGCGCCATGGATGCCTTGCGTGCTCATGTTGTATCAAAGAGAAAATGAACCATAGATACCGCTATTAATACTAAAGAGTATGGTAAGTTACGCTCTATTAATGGTACTGTGACAATTCGATGCAAAGTAGTTTGTTCATGCCACTCATGACCTAGTTCAAGTAGAATTCACTTATGAAGAATCTAATCCACTAAAAATCTTGGAGCAGTTAATCCAAGCATAGAAAAAACACGAAAGATTATATTAGGGCCTCTTCTTGACAAAATCACTCATAATTACCAGATTTGGAAAGTGAAGTGACTCAAAGACATGGTGTTCCTTCCTGATGATGACTCATATCAATCAGCTAACCTTTCAACAAAAGTGCAATATCAAAAGTTAAGCTTGTTAAGAAGAAATTGAAAGCTAAAAAAAAAAATAAGAAGAGAAAATTTGAGACTTTATGAAAAGATAAGATAGTTAAAATAAAAAGTAAAAGTACAAAGAAGTAGATTGGAGAAGGTCATAAAAGAACGAGAAGTGGCCAACATTAATTTGAAAGATCTGTACCAAGAAAACAAAAGGTTATGAGTCCAATTCAAGACTAAAAAATTTACTAAGTCTAACCTTAGTTGGCAATATGAAATGAATGAGCTCTGAGAGGAAATGAACTAATGAAAAAGCAAAGCTTAAGAAATACAAAAAGAAGTCATCAAAATTTCTCAAGAAATCGAGAATTATGAGGGATTATACCTTACAGCTTTGGCAAAATTGGTTGAATGCTAGAAAGAAAAGGAAAGGTTGAAAGCTATGCTCGTAAAAAAAAAAATAAAGCACCTTAAAGCACTAAACGAAAAAGAATCACTTCACTAGGTGATCCAAAAGTTAGAGCTGTAACTATCAAATTACAAGAACTATATTTCAACAATAATAGATGAGTGGTAGATAAGAAAAAAGGATTGGATCTTCACATGTAATTCGAAAAGTGATGCTTGCATGAAATAAAAAGCAAAAAACTTAAGAAGGCAATAGTACATAAAGCATTTAACCAGTCAAGTTTACAAGGCAGTAAAGAAGGCATGAAAGATGGTTAAAAAGGTAAAGGCATTAAAAAGATAAGTCAATCCTATAAAAGAATATAACCAGCGTCAAGTGAACTTTTTGGATAAGACCAAAGATCATTATGAGCAAGTCAAACATTTTTATGAATATAATTCTAGGATGACAAATCTTATATAACAAAAGTTGAAATCAATGAAATTTTCTAGTGTTGAAATTCGTCAAAGAGTAAATATCTCTCACTTGCATTTATGCATCATGTGCACTATTTTTAACGATATTTTTAAAAAAATCACAAAAAAAAGGTTAAAAAATAAAATTTCTAACACATAGCATTTTGATTTAAAAAAAATTTTTTTTGTGGTAATAAAGGTTTAAGAATAGTTCATCCACCAAAAATTTTAATTCAATTTACTAACCATTCATATAACTCCAGAGCTCAAACAAAAATCATGAAACAAGAATAAGCTAGTCGATTTTAAAGGATTGAGAAGGCTTAAGAGAAATTAAAAGGGGATCTTAATAAGATAATAGACATGCTTAAGAATTTTGACAAAAAAAAATAGTAGAAAGAAACCTCAGTTTTTAAGAGCAAATGCCAAACATAGTGGATCCTATATACCTTTTATGGTTTAAGCCATAACCAATCCAACCTTCTCAAGGAGCCAAAATGCAAATTTTTACTCCCAGAAGATATTTTTATCCTTATCCAGGAATGACATCCAGACCTACTCCAAGATAGTTCTAAAATTTTGCTAATCCTATCATAGTAGAAAAACCATTTGAGCTAATCTTGATTCTTGACTTGGATGATCTCAATAAGAGAAAAAAGCTAGGGATGAAAACATTTTAAAAAGTGAAAGATACCAGTGCTCAGCAGAAAATGAAATTATTAAAATAAAAACTTAAAATCGTAAAGAGAATAGATTTTTATGGCTCCATAGATGCAACTAAGCTTTGTTTAGTTTTAGATGTGATCATTCCACCTAAATTCAAGGTCTTTTAATTTAAAAAATATGATGACACAAAATGCCTAATAACTTTGTCACCCTGTATTATCGTAAGATAGTGACGTATGCTCATGGCGAGAAGCTATTAATACACGTATTTTAGGATAACCTTATAGGTTCTATAACCAAATAGTATGTTCAACTAGACAGGACTCCTATTCATTCTTGAAAAAAGCTCATGAGGGCATTCTTTGCATAATATCAGCATGTTATAGATCTAGCTCCAAATTATCTGTCTCTGTAGAGCATAGAAAAGAAAACAACAAAAAACTTTAAAGAGTACGCATAGAGATGAAAAGATGTGATCATACAAGTACAACCTTCCTTCACTAAAAATGAGACAACTATTCTATTTATGAACACTTTAAAAGTACCTTACTATAAAAGATTGATGGGCAATGCAACCAAAAACTTTATAAATATGGTAATATCAAGTGAGATTATTGAAAATGCCATAAAAAATGGCAAGCTCGATACAAAAAAGACATGTAAAGCAAAAAAAGGCGAAGCTTTCAAGAAGAAAAAAAATAAAGCCTAAACAGTTAACTATGTGGGGCAACAGTTCAGAGGCTTCACTTCATATCCCACACTAGTATACGAAACCCATTATCCACCCATAAATAATGTTACATCCATCCCTTATCCATATCAGTTGTATCAACCGCTATAATAATCAGCTTATTTACTTTATTCTCAATAATCCTTTTAGATACCTACCTATTCATATAACTGTCTTACTACACCTACCAAACCAGAATGGAGATCCAATCTAAGTAATGGTTTGAAAGCCTTAAAAAATGCCTAAAAAAAGCCATTTTCGATCGTATCCCTATGACATACATAGATTTGCACCCTCAAATCGTTGAAATATATTTACTAGCCTTTGTTATTGTTGAACTTTTAAAACTTTCATTTCTCAAATGGTATGATCCCAATGCGTATTATGATTATAATTATGGAAACTTGGGCTTTTCTACAAAAAACTATACTACTTTAAAAGCATAAAGTGCAATTATTAATTAATAAAAAGGTGTTAAACTTTGATACTAGCCAATGAGGGACTAAAAATGTTAATGAGAACCTTTTACCAAACCATACTAAACCATTAATAAATGCTTTGATTGATGGACAAGCAAGTTATGTTAAGAGAGGGATAGATGAAGTCAAAACTTCAATGGCTAATATGTTTGAAATCTTAGTCAAGGCTGATATGTTGAAGTCCATAGAGTCTCAGAATTGCTAAGGAGTGATTAACTCAATCGAGAGCTACAACTATCACAAAGATACTTTATGGCATTCTATTAAGAGTTGTGACCAATTTCATCAAGAGGTGCAGAAGTTGATGGATATGGATCGGATAGAGTTTTACGAAGAAAAAAAAATTTAACGAAAGCTAAGTTGTCTACCATTGATTCAAAGAATAAGTTTATGCATAAATCAATAACTATCTATTATGATGATAAGCCAATCCTAAGGTCAAAAAAGCTTATCTCCTGACCAATAGTGATGATTAAAGTCCCTAGCCCTTTTTTATATAAGAATGACAAAACAATACTGTAAAAGAATGATTATGATGTTATAGTCAATTCAGATATTGTAAACATAGCAAACGTATGAGGTATGACCCAAAATGATAGATGTTACACTTTAAAAACACTAGATAACGTTAGAAAAGAAAAAGCAAATGTCAAAAAAAATAAAATAAAGTTAAAGTAATATTGTGACAATCATTAATAAAGAATGTCAATAGTCATTCTCTAAGAATAAAGCTTGTAAATTTTTAAAACTAATAAAACATAACGAGTATAGCGTGATAGAACAGTTGAATAAAATGCTAGCTAAAATTTTGCTATTGTCATTATTGCTAAGCTCAAAGTCATATCGTAATACTTTACTAAATGTACTAAATCTAGCATATGTGTCTTACAATATCTTTGTTGAATACGTGAAACAGCTTATTGGCAATCTAGCAATTTCAAACTACATCTTTTTTTGTGGTGAAAAGATTCTTCTTGAGTGTCAAAGAAATACTAGGACTCTTTACATTACTGTAAAATACAAGAGTCATATAATGACTAAAGTTTTAATCAATAATGGCTCATTAATCAATGTTATGCCTATGATTACTTTGGTAAAACTATCTATTGATGGAGTTTATAGGAAGCCTAGTTATATGGTAGTTTGAACCTTCAATGAGACCTGAAGAAAGGTGTTAGGAGATATAAAAATGTCATTACAGATTGACCCTTGCATTTTCAATGTAAAATTTTAAGTTATGGATATCTCTCTCTCATATAGTTACTTATTGGGTAAGCTATAGATCATATGGCAAGTGTTGTTCTATCCTCTTTGTACCAAAAAGTCAAATTCATTGTTGATGAAAAGCTTACATACATGGCTTAGACAATACATGCTTTATCACACTATTTGGCTCATAGCATATTTGAATCATATTAAGTATATCTTTGAAAAGCCTTTATTAACAAGAAGAATAGTGTGGTGGCAAGTTATGCTTTTAGAATATGATATTTGTTTATGTAACTCAAAAGGCTATTAAAAGGAATGCAACAGCTAAGTTTTTAGTCGATCATGCGATCGAAGGTTATGAGCTAATGAAACTAGATTTTTTTTATGAAGATGTGATAGCCATTGAAAAGAATGAACTTATTGAAAAGTCTTGGAAAATATATTTTGATGGAGCTACTAATGCTAGGCCATAATATTAGGGCAATTTTAATATCTCTCAATAGACACTATTATCCCATCATGGCCAGATTGAATTTCAATTGCACATACATTATGGTTGAATACGAGGCTTGTGATATAGGTCTGTAAGCAACAATTGAAAAGAAGATCAAAGTATTAGATGTGTTTGGAGATTCAACTTTGGTCATCTATTAGTTACGAGGTGAATAAGAAATAAAAGATTTCAAATTAATCAAGTACCATAAATACATTTCTAAGTTAGTCCAAAATTTTAAAGAAGTTTATTTTGAGCATCTGCCTAGAAAGGAAAACCAGATTACTAATACAATGGCAACTTTGAATACAATGATCAGAATAGATACAAATACCAAGATTCAACCCATCAAATTAGATGTGAAAGATGCACTAGCACATTGCTCAAGTGTCAAAAAAAATTGATGGGAAGCCATGGTATCATGACATTATGCAATACATTAAAAGTCAACAATATCTAAAACATGCAACAGAAAATGATAAAAAGACTATCAAAAGGCTGGCTATGGGTTTCTTCTTTGATAGAGATGTTTTTTATAAAAGAAATCGAGATCAGGTGCTCTTAAGGTATGTGAATACAGTTAAAGCAAAAAAGATTATTAAAAAGTACATGACAGGGTTTGTGAGGCATATAATGGTGCTCATATGATGGCTAGACAAATTATGAGGGCTGACTATTATTGGTTGATAATGGAGAGTGACTATATTGATTATGCAAGAAAATGTCAAAAGTGTTAGATTTTTGCTGATAAAATTCATACTCCTTCAATAACATTGCATGTTTTGGCTCTTCCATGGCCAATATCTATGTGGGGCATGGATGTCATCGATCCTATCACTCCAAAAGCTTCAAATAAACATAGATTTATCTTTGTGATGATTGATTATTTTACGAAATAGGTAAAAGTTGTATCATATGCTAGTGTGACACAATTGGTGGTATCTAATTTCATAAAAAAGAGATAATATGCAGATATGGGCTTTTAGAGATGATTATTTTTTATAATGCTAAAAACTTGAACAGTAAAATAATAAATGAAGTATGCACTTTGTTCAAGATCCATTATTGTAATTTGACACTGTATCATTTAAAAATGAACATGACAGTAGAAGCTATAAACAAGAATACAAAAATGATCTTAGAGAAAATGACTAATACTTATAAAGACTAGCATGAGAAGTTACCTTTTGCCTTGTATACTTGTAGAACATTAGTTCGAGCATTTACTAGGACCACATCATTCTCTTTGGTTTATGAGATGGAAGTTGTGTTGTCAGTTGAAGTAAAAATTCTCTCATTAAGAGTTCTAATGGAAGTCAAGTTAGAAAAAGTAAAATGGGTCCAAAATTGCTATGAGCAGTTGAACTTCATTGATGAAAAAATACTTACAATACTTTACCATGGTCAATTGTATCAAATGAGGATAATAAGAGCACATAATAAGAAAATTCAGCTTCGTAGCTTTTAAGAAGGAGACTTAGTGTTAAAAATGATCCTTCCAAATCAACATGATAGTAAAAAAAAAAATAGACACTAAATTAAGAAGATCTATATGTGGTGAAAAAAATCTTTTTCGATAGGGCATTAATTTTGGTAGAAGTGGACAAAAATGGTTTACCTACTCCGATAAACTTAGATACTATGAAAAGATACTTCGTTTGAAAAAGAAAAAAAGCAAGAAAAAGAATGGCATCTAAGTTAAAAACTTGAAAATATGACTTGGATGTAAAAGAGAAGCATCATTAAGAAATGACCTCACAACACAAAGGTAAATATAGTTTGACAAATTCTAAAGAATCAAGGAAGTCATCTGGTTAAGTTTTGGAGAAAGAAACTAGGAATATTTTGTTTATGATTATCTTGTAATCATTACTTAGGTACATTTATTTCTATCTAAACACTTTTGTTGCCATGCACTTATTATCAGTTTAATGAAATATGTTTTCTTTCCTTTGGGAATAATGCCTATCCACTCTTTTATCTCAATTCGTCATATTTGTTCACCTTACAAATGAATTAGAGTAATGTGTGATTGTATTTTATTTATCTTGAACTTAAAATGATAAAAAAATAACATGGAATATCTCGGCATTACTTTTTAAAAGTCAATAAAGGCAGATGAAAAATGACAAGAAAAGCATGACAAGACATTGATGTTGTAGAGTTTTGAAAAATAAAAATATTGTTAAGAAAGAATACAATGGTCAGACATTAAGAACAAATTGGTCATATGGCAATTGTTGAGAATTTTGATAAAATAAATAAAAAGTTAAGAGATTTTAAGAGCCTTTTACCACAATTGGAAATGAATGATTTTGATTGCATTACATGCATTGCATTTAGAGTACTCAGTACATGCATCAATGAGCAGCTATAACAAGGACAAAGACTTTCAATTCCATAATGAAAAATAATAATTTAATCGTCAGGCAAAGATAATAATTAAAGAAGAGATTTTAAAAGAAAGAAATTTACTTGCTCAAAGATAAGAACTCGGTTTCGAAAAAAGATAAAGAACTTTTTTAAGTTGTTGAGCCTCTATTCAGATGAGCTTTTTTTCATATGCCAATTTTAAAACTATTGAGTCTCTACTTAGAGGTGCCATTTTAAGTTTTCAAAAGTTGTCAAGCCTCGAGTAAAAGGAGCATTTTGATTTGATCTTTAAAGCTTTTTAGTTTTAATGAGATAAACTTTTTAATCAGTTTGGATCAATTAGAAAAAAAAATTGCTTTGGACTCCAGATAAAATTATTGTCTTTATTTTTACCCTATTCTTGATTCTCAGCAATGCATAAAGAGAGGCAATTGTAAACATCAAATTTATCTAAGTTTCAATTTAAATTTCTTAATTCTAATGAGTTAATAGGCTAAAGCCTAATTTTTTCTAAGCCTTGGCCCATTGTTTAATTTTTAATTTTAATTTTATTATTTATATCAAAATATAATAAATAATAATTAATTAAACATTAATACAAAAATATTTATAAAAGGCAAAAGAACAAAGGGTAGAAGGCTAATGCCAGTAGGTGCCATGCACGGCACTACTAGCCACTTATCCCTGTGCCCTTGTGCAACCCACTGCCTTCCATGCCCAAATCCCCTTAGACCTATACAACATGCCCCTAAAAATCCCTTATTGGGGAACCTAGCTCTGTACGATGTGCCTAAAGGAAAAGAGAAAAGTTAGTAATCATTAAAAAATAATAATAATAAATTAAAATTAATGAAAATATAAAAAAGAGGGAAACTAAAGCTTTGAAGCCTATTCAATGCTGATCAAGGTTGTTCCTGGCAAAAAGGAGACCAAATCTGAGCTTAAAAGGTAAAAGGGAGTCTTTTGATGTTTTCTTTGTTTTTCAGGCACCGAAAACGGTGATCGATGGCAAGGCCAATGGCGGCTTGTATGACAGCTGATGACTGGTCGGCTCCTTACTTTGTTTGAAAGAATTTTATTTTATTTTTTTTTTAGATACCAAGGAGAAATGAGTTAAAACAAAAAAAATTTTGGTTTTTATATAGAAGACTAAACCTTAAAACAACAATGTTTCATCCAAGATCTATGTGCATACCAATGGGTTGATCAAAGATCCGCGTGCTTGACTCGTGGACCAGTTCCCCCTTTTGACGGCCAATCAGTCTAGCTATATTGATACAGACCGAAACGTTGACCGGTTCGATTTAGTTTTTTTTTATTTTTTGATTTATTTTTTTATATTATTTTTGTTATTATGAATTTTATCATTAATATTTATGCATGTTAAAATGTTTAAATTTTGTTAGAATAATTTTTTTTAACTAGTAAAAATGAAAAAAATAAATTAAATTAAAAAATGGAAAATATAGTTAAAATTTTTTTATAATTTTTATTAAAACTTAGGATAAATCTTATAAAAATAATAATAATTAATAATTGATTATTATGATACCAATAATAATAAAAAAATGGTTTCTAAACTTTGATAATTTTTTTAAGATTAAAAAATAGGAAAAATAACCAAAAAATTAATGAATAAAATTAATAAAAATAATAAAAAATTAGTAAAAATGTAAGAAAATAAAATTTTTATTCGAATATAAGATTCAAAGGTACTCCAAGTAGTGATACCTATGAAATCCTTAGGTTAGAAGATTTTCTTAAATATTACCAACGTATTGGAGTATTTATAAAAAGTTTTCAATACAATAAAAAATTTTCTTTTTTTTTGCTATAAAATAGTAAATAAAAATTAACTAATTTGTTAAAAATAAAATAATAAAAAATAAGGGAAAAGAAATCTTTACCTAATGATAGGATTTTAAGATATTCCAAGTAGTGATGCTTTAAAAATCTATAGGTGAGGAAATTTTTTTAAATATTGCCAGTATATTGAAGTATTTATAAAAATTTTTTAATGTGATAAAAATTTCTTCAAAACAATAACAATAATAATATAAAAAATAGATTTTCTAAAAGGAAAATAAAATGTGTAAATTAATATATTATCATTTGTATTGCATGTATAATAGTATTTTTGAAAAATAAATCCACACCTCTGAAGATGGGATTTTAAAGTATTTTGAGAAACGATATTTAAGAAATCTTTAAGTGAGAAAGTTCTTCTAATATTTTCAATGTACTGAAACATTTTAAAAATTATTTCAATAAAAAAATTTTAATTTATTTTTCTCAAATAAAATAGAACAATAATAATAATAATAATAATAATAATAATAATAAAATAAATAAATAAAAATAAAATTATTTTTGTCAGAATTAAAGGATAATATATAATTAATTTGTACCGTTTTAAACGGGAGCTATAAAAGTGCTAATTTTTTCCTACAAGTAACTAACTCCCTGACCCAACCTATTTTGTAGACCTTAAAATTATCTTTTTATTAAATTTTAATTAATTTTAAAATTTTATTAAAAGAATATGTTTTAATAGGTAGCCAATTTTACCTAGCCAAAAAATATTTGTGATGACTCCGTTTGTTTTTTTTATTTCGTTTTCAAATTCATCAAACTACTCCAAAATTGTTATGATAACTATTCAAAACACCAATTTATGCTGATTTTCTTGATTACACATACAAAAATAGATATTCAAAGTGAAACAAGGATTGATATCTAGTTAAATTGTATTTTTTAAAAAAAAAATTGTTTAATCTATTGTTAAGGAAATTTTATAATTTTATAAATGAAGTTAATAAGATGGTGCATGTCTCACTTTTTTTAAAATTAATTTTTTAATTTTTAAAAATATATACTAAAAATATATTTAGTTTGTAAAATTAAAAATTTTCATTTTCTTAATATATTTGATAATTTTCTTAAAAATTAATAAATAAACAAGAGGATTCATTTTATAGAATTTAAAAACTCTAATGTTGATGTATATAATAATAATAGTCAACCATACAAAAAGCTTAAAATTGATTCTTTTAACCATCCTTATTCTCAAATGGTGTCATATAAAAAATTGAGATTTATAAGTTAAGTTGATCAAAAAAAAGTCACTTTCAAAGATGTTGACATCTTAGGAAGTAAAAAACTTTAAGTTCATTTGGGAGTCTAGATTAAATTAGAAGGCTCTCAATGCATTGGATGGTTTGTTTTAGTCAAGCATGATTTATATTCATGGGGTCCTTTATGTGTTGTCTTTCACCAAGACTTTGTTAAGTCTCTTAACTTATGGAGGGAGCTTTTAGCTAGTCTTATTCTAAGTAAGATATTCTTGTCTTCATTAAAAGATCTGTTTTGAGTATTGAGCTCTTTTAATTATGTCTTTGAAGTTTCAAAATTCATTAGAATCAAGTTGAACTTAGATTTTCTATTATCAGTGTTCCATCTTGTAAAGCATTGATTATAAATAATTTAAGAATAAAATTTGAATGCAATGAGTGTCAAATCTTAAATTTAATAATTAATTAATATACAAGGATAAGATTGAACACACATTAAGATAGAAGGATTAATTTTATCATTTAATAAAAGTATAAGGATTATTTGTACAATTTGAGAAAAGCTGAAGTGAAAAAATAATGATGTATTAAAAAATTTCGTCATGTTATTATCTTTGATCATGTTGACCTTAAAAGTCAATAAAGTCAACGATCATATGAACAAAAATGTCACGTCAAAAAAGTCAAAATATCATGTCATCAATTTTAATTGAAAAAATTTGAACCGTTAACAAAAATTCGATAATTAAAGAAAGTATAAAGATCCAATTTAAACACATTAAGATAAAAAGACTAATTTTATTATTTAACTAAAATACATATATTTATTACATAATTTGGCCTACGTTTTTTGATATGGACTAATCCAATCATTAAAACAAAAGAAAAAAAAAAATAGAACACACTAACTGTGTCCTACTCCAATAAAATCTTTACTAGATAGGTAATCAAAACCTATTTTTCTACTATAATCACCCAACTTATGATATTAATCAAATTTATTTATAAAAAACCTTATTCACGATGGGACGAGCTTTGCACATAGCAACTAATGGCTGAACTTTAGGCATGGTGATTCCCTTTCCTTCAGTCATGTCAATTTCCTTGTCATCAATCCTTTCCCACTCAAAGCACTGAATCAAAGATCCTAAAGTTAATCCCACCATTCGCTGAGCCAGGCTTGCTCCTGGACATGCTCTCCTTCCTAACCCAAATGGCATTAGCTTGTGAGAATATTCTCCTAATTTCCTACCATTTTCAAATCTCTCTGGCTTAAAACTTGTTGGATCATCCCATAGGTTTGAATCCCTATGAATGGCCCAAGCATTCACCAGTACGATGGCACCACGTGGCACGTTGTATCCACCTAAGGTACAATCACTAGATGGCATGTGCGGAAGCAGAAGAGGAGCTGCAGGGTATAATCGAAGTGTCTCCAATATAATACTTTGAAGGTAATGTAGCTTGGAAACATCTTGTTCATCAATCAGGTTGTCTTGACCAATTTGATTGTCTAGTTCAGCTCTAGCCTTCTTCAATACTTCTGGGTGATTTAGCAAATTGGACATTGCCCACTCTATTGTGACTGCTGATGTATCTGTTCCTGCAAGTATTATCACCTACAGAACAATGTTAATTTGTTAGTTTAGGACATTTCAGATTTGAATGTCATCTTCTAAAAATAAGTGCATGAATCAATTAAGTTAAGCTCAAAATTTAAAACCGAAAATCTTTCAACAATAAAATATTGAAAAGTAAAAAGAAAAAAAGAAAAAGATTCAACTAATTACCAATATGAACCCTTTGATAATTTCGTCAGTATAGTAACGAGGCTCAGATTCTTGCAAGGAAAGAAGGTGATCAATCATACTATTATTTTCCTGCCTCTTACTTCGGTGATTGTCAATCAAAGTTTGCAAGAACCTGTCCATCCTTTTTCCAAGCTTCTTCACCTTCTTTTCATACCCTTCACCAAACCAGTTCAATACAGAAAAGTAATCTTCTTGATTTGCTGTTCCACCATTCTTGAATGCCTCTGCCATAAGTTCCTTAAATTCTCTTGCTTCTTCTTCATTCGTCACTTCATCTCCATAGTACCGCTTCCCTGCCACCATCCTCATTATGTTATTAAAGGTCATGTCATTAAGGATAGATTTCAGCTCCACTTTCGCAAACTCTTGACGCGAATCACACGACAGTTTTAATAACAAGCGCCTGATTTCGTCTTTTCGAACAGTCACGGAGGCGTTTAGACGACTTGATGAGAAGATTTCAATGGCACCAATTCTACGTAAGTTGCGCCAATGATCACCATAAGACGATGTTGAAACTGTGGTATAGTTGTAGCCTAAGTGTTTCCCTATGATAAACTTGGGGCGATTGGCAAAAACTATATCGTTCTTGCTGAAGCATTCCTCGGCTGCGGTTGAAGATGATACTACAACAAGAAGCCGAGAACCGAGGCGAAGGGAGAAGATTGGACCATATTTTTGTGAAAGGCTATGGTACAAACGATGGATGGGGGGTTTTAGGAGGTGAAGGTGGCCAATTATGGGTAGTGATGGTGGGCTTGGAGGGAGGTTTTTGGGTTGTTTTCTTGATTGAAAGAACAAGTTTAAACAAACGATGAGAAAGATAAAAGAAAGAAATGAGTAAAGAATTGTTGCTTCTTCCATTGTTTGATTTGCTACTGGTAGCTCTGTGTTTGTTTGATTTGATTTGATTTTTATTTTGTGATGTATAGAATTAAAATGTATTTGCTTTTATAGAGGGGCGTAGTATTGCTAAAAAATTTGGACCCGCCCATAGAAATTTCCAAGTTAGAGTACTTTTAACATGAATCACAATCATGTGCTTTCAGAGCATATTTTAATTTCCCACTCAGATCAACTGTCTTTTTGTATATTTGCGTAGGAGATAGTGTCATCTTAGAGACTTCTTGCGTAGGAGATATTGTCATCTTGGAAACTTAGGGCCCATTTGGATGCACTTAAGGATTATTTTGCACCATAGAAACATGTTTGGATGCACGATTGGAATCTTTCAACTGCACCACACCCCTCAATCGTCACTGGAGCTAAAGAGATCAGTGAAAATTTGTAATCTGCGATTGAAGACAAAAACCCTTAAAATAACCTTACATATAACTCAATTCAACATTTTTCAATTCAATTTTAAAAGCCTTAAATTCAAGAAACCTTATAAAGAGTATGTGAGAGTCCACGTATTTTATTTTGCGTCCAATCTTTATTTATATTATTTTTATTTTATTTTTAATTTTTTATTATTTATTTATTTTTCTTTGATCAATGTTTAGAAAAAGCTTTTAATATTCTTATCGCTTGCGTACTAAAGTAAATTATTTAAAAATATATTATATAAAGCTATCATTTTTGTTAGTAATTTTTAATTATTTATTAACTGTTAAAAAAATCAAATATACAATAAATTTTATTAGGTAAAAATTTTAATTTGATATATATAAATAACTTTAATAATTTATAATTATTTATTCACTTTTCAAATATATACTATAAATTTTATTATATATTAAATTAAATTTAATATTTTTAATAATCAATTTTTTATTACATTTTATTTTATCGTCGTCACTATATTTATACTTAAATATATATTATATCATTAATTTTAATTACACATTTAATTTTATTATTAAAATAATTATTTTTATTATTTTTATTTTTAATTTAATTAAAATTAATTTTACCGTTACGATATCATATTCATGTTGTCTGAATGGAGATGGAGACGTTAATTGATATCTTGTGACACCGTCGTATGAGATATTCAAGGAAAAAAAAAAAAGAAGTTTTGACATTTTTCAAGAGACGACTGCTGACATCCATAGCTTACATGGCCGCTTACATATTCATAGCTATCGTGTTCTTCTAACAAGGTTGGGCTTTTGCACGTGGGTTGCTAGTAATAGATTATACGACTTTTCACCATATTATTACAAATTTAGTTTCTTTTTGTTTTGTTATTCTGGATTTTGCTATTGCATGATACAAAATATCTTAAACCAAACTTAGTTTATGGGTTGGATTGGCTTATTAAATTATAAAGGAAAAAGTTGAATTCATTTTGATTGTCTAATTTAATTGTTATTTTATTATTAAAATAATAAATATTATCTTTATATCTATATTATAAAATATTTTTGTTCATATTTAGTGTACAAGATAATAGATAGAATAAAACAATAATTATCTTATAATATTTTTAATTTGTATTTAAAAAAAGAATATGATTACAAAGAATATTTATCATTCTCTTGGTATAAGATAGTTTTATCCTCCCAAAGTAAAATTGATTATTTTAATCTATAAAATTAAATTTACATATCTTATTATATCTTTAAAAATTATATTAATAATTTAAATTATATAAATTTTGAGAAAGGATAATTTTGGTTAATAAATAAATTATCCTATCTTAATTTTTACACATATCAAATATAAGATAGGATAATACTATTTAATTTAATCATATTTATAATATTATTTTATCTTATTCTATCATAATCTCATATATCAGATACATTTTTCATGTACAATATAATGGTAAAAAATGAAATTATTTCTAAGAATAACTTAGGGTGATAGGGTGACATGGTGACAAATAAGTAGCCTCACACTACGTACAAATGTAATATAACTAGACCTGATTATAGGCCAGGCAATTTGTCCAAACTTGAAAGCTCGACTCGAAATTTTGAAGGAATTAAATATGAATATTAAGTCCGTTAAATAGATCTAAATAAATAAATGAAGTCAAATAAAAAAATGAGGTTGAAATTATGTTTCACCATTTAAGGCTCAGGTTTGGTCCAATCAAGCTCGAAAATTAAAAAATAGTTTTATCATAATGAGATAAGATCTGGTTATTTTATTTTTTATAATGGACAAGATACATTTTCTTTATTACTTATAATAGGATAAAACCTATTTATTCTTTGTATAAAACAATAATCAAATTTTAAATTATATTTAACAAAATTAAATTAGACCCAAACTCAAGTTCAAAAAATCAGATCGACCCTAAACTTACTTAAAATGTTGGAATATCATGCTAAATCTTAGTCAAACTCGACTCGACCCTACCCATTAGTAGATCTAAATATAAACAATCAAAAAATTTTTTTAATTACCAAAAGTAAAATTAAACATTTGCAAAATAACTTTCTAATAGTTTTTAAACTTTTTTATAAAAGAAAACTTTATCTACAAATTAACTAATTAAATCGAAATGTTTTAAAAAAGAAATTTATTCAAAAACAAAATTTTAATGACAATCATCAAAAGAAAATGAAACAAGCTATCATGTTTGATTACCTTCATAATAAATAGAGTCTATATTTAATATATTATTAATATATAAATTTTATATATTGATAGTAAATCAAATGATATTACTTTATCAATGATTAAATAAAAAATTTTATTAACCCTTAAAGATAAATACAAAAAAACTTATTTTTTTGTTAAATTTTTATTAATAAATTTTATTTAATTCATTAATAATATATAAATTTTATATATTAATAATATATCAAATATAAATAATTATTTTAAAAAGGCTAAATCAATTGTTTCAATTTGATCATCAATTTATCTTGTCAGTATTTTAGGAGGACCTATTTGACAAAACTTCTTAATCCGTTGAATGGTCCTTTTCCACTGACCCTTGTCTTTGTTTTGATATGAAAATTATAAGATGTTCCTTTCTGGCGGATGCAATGGATTGACAGGATGTTTTTAAATATCTTGAATATTGACAAATAAAAAAAATAAGAGAATTTTGGATTCTTTAAAATTATTTTGAATATATTTTATTAATAAAATTATTAAATCTATCAAAAATATATATTATAAATATACATTTTTGAAAAAAACTTGAATCCAATACTAATTCTTTTCATTTTTTACGAAAAAAATAAAAGATGGGTTATTCTTCTTGGGGGAGAACTAATTTGGGAGTTTGGCATTTTCCAATTCAGGAATGGTTGTACGTCTTTTTCTCAACCACTAGGCTAGTGATCTGATCAATAGCGTCAGCGCATACGTGAATGTGATGGCTCGGGCTTTTGAGCGCATACGTGAATGTGATGGCTTGGGCTTTTGGAAGAGGGACCCCTAGTTATCTTTATCATTTGCTACATATACTATTTATGCATGGTTCAAACCAAACTGCATGGAGGGGAAGACGAGATTTTTTGCCATGTCCAACCTACATAAAATGGTTCACACCAAATATCATTTTGATTTGTTGTCAATGTTTTTATTTTGATTTATGTTTATAGGATCCATAATTAATAATCCAATCGCATACATATGAATAATAATTATAAACATATTAAAATTAATAGATACAAAAATAAAGAAAAAAATTTTTTTAACTTGTTCACAATTAGAAATGATATTGATACTTTAAAAATAGAAGCTTGAGTATCAATTTAATTTAAATTGATCCATTCACTTATATTATATTATTATAATACATAAAAAAAATTTATATTAATGTTTTAAAATATATTTTACAATAAAAATTACCTAAAATAAATTATTTATGTAATATAATCGAATAGCTTTAAGATAGGGCGGATCAAACTTAAATTATAATTTAGTCCAAGTGAGTTATTCTTGCGGGCCTCGCAAGTAAAGAAAAATATAAAGAAAAATAAAGGCTCAAGCTTAACCAAATGCCCTCGAACTTCGCCTAACCGGTTTGAGTTATCACTTTTCAACACAAATAATTGCATGATTTTAATATCAAATGAACAAGAATAAGTTGCCACCACCTTTTACATCAAGTCACTCTTTTCCAAAAGGATACTAGTATTCATCCCTACTATTTTTTATGTTAATTAGGAATGTTAATTTTATTCAAATTTAATAAAGAATTTAATTTTTATTTTAATTAAAATAAAAATGGATATTAAATTTTGATAATAAAAATGAGAATGAGTATGATTTTATATTTTTTTATAGAATATGGGTACGATAATAAGTAATATAGTTCCATACCCATATTCTATATATTTTATATATTTAACAAATTAATTTTTATTTAATAATATAATTTTATTTTAGATGTATTATATCTAATATATTTGTATTTAAAAAATATATATTTATAAAAAAAAATTACTTAAATATGCAAGATAAAAAATTTTAAAAAATAAAACTTATTTTTTATTTTTTTTTAAAAAGTCATGGATATGAGGATTAGTGATACCCATTAAATATTCACAAAGATAAAGATGTGAATGAATTTAAAATACCCGTTGGATATGAGTTAAAAGATAATTATAAGATAAAAAAACTAAGAATGGGAATAAGGAATGCTCTACTCATCTCAGACCTTATCAATTGACATCCCGAGTGTTAATTAAGCTGATTTATTTATTAATTGATGCTAAAATATTAGAATGTGTGAATAGAGTTATAATTATTTTTATATTTATTTGAAATAATTTTGCTTTTCATTAATATTTTATTACACATAGTTATAATTATTTTAATATAAAAATAATGAAAATGTTAATTTGCATACAAAATATTACAAATATATTAAGATATAAAAAATAAAATAAATTTATATTTAATATATTACAATTAAATTTTTGTTGTTATCTTTTTGTATTAGTTGCAAGTGTCATAATTAACTCCTTAATTATCATATATAATATTATATTATAACATAAATAGAAATCTGATAAAATTTATTTATGTAGATGTTTAGGTGGATAGTTTGTTTTTTTGACACATAGAAAATTTTTTAAATTTCTCTTTATAGTAACTTGTAAGATATTTCCTAATTTTAAGCTATTTATCCAAAAATATATATTTAAAAATTACTTAATTATCTAAAACTTTCAAATTTAAGTAGAAGACCAATTCAATTATTTTTAAGTTGCTAACAACAAAATCTAATTTAAATATATATATTTTTTCAAAAATGCATTTCTAAATAATCTATACATATATATAGATATATATCTTTTTCCATTTAAAACTTTCAAATATAGTGATATACTATCTTTTAAAATAGGTTTTCTAATAATATAAATATATATCTTTTTAAATCCAAAAATCTCAAATGTAGTGATACTATAAAATGGATTTCTTAGTAATTTAAATATGTCATTTTAATTTTGAAATTTTAATTAAAATATAATTTTTATTTTTAGAGATTTCATAATAATATTTTATTATTTGATAATTTTTAAATTCAAAAAGACAAAATATTACATACATTAGAAGATAATTTATTCTTTAACGATATTCTCAATGTTACTTCTATTTCTCTATTTTTTTTAACCTTTATGCTTGCAAAGAAATGGTTTTTTAACTTGTGGGATGCACAAAAGTTTTATTATATTTTTATAATTTGTTCATCCACATATTAAAAAAATTAAAATCAATGCTTTTTTTTGTTTTTGAAATTTTTATAAAAACTTTAAATATTTTATTTGTTTCAAAGTGTATGCATGGATTTTATAAAAATTCTTTCACAATTCACGAATATTGGAGTGGAGAAAGAAGATCGGTTTAGTACAATAATGAATTTTCTAAGATATTCTGACAATTAAGGTAAAAAATATTAATTTAATTGTTTAGACATTGTTTGTTGGTTTTTTTATTTTATTTAGAAAAGATTGTATAGGCTTATTTTTAATTGTTGATTTTGTTATGCTTTTTTTAAAAAAAAAAAATTTATAAATAAAAGCAAATGACTAAAATACAGTACTAACTATAATATAATTGTTTTATATAAAACTAAAATCATGTTTATTTATTTAAAATTAAGTTTTTATAATTTAATTTTTATAATATTATTATTATTGTTGGAAGCGAAACTTAAATAGTAAAAATAAAAAGCAAATTTTTTTACCTTTTAAATTTATTATAAAATCCTATGAATGAGAATTGACTCATTCTAATTGAAACCTTTTTTCAATAAATTTAAAATAATTGTTTAAATTTTAATACTTGTACTTAAATTTTAAAACTATTTTATTTCAGATTTTACAGTAACATAATTTTGTATCAAATATAAAGTTTAAAACAAGTATAAAAATTAATTTGGTAAATCTTATAAGTGTTGTAAATCAAGATATTACTAAACCTCATGCAAAAAATGTACATGTGAGTAGACCTATTCATGGGTTGGGTCAAACCGAATTCGGGTTAGACTTAAGTAGCATATGAAAAATTATAAACAAGTCTAGGCTTGACCTGACCTGACTCTTCGAATCTTATTTTTTGCCCAAGTCCATTCTTACATATAATAAGAGAGTCAATGTTTGCCCAAGACACTGTCATATAGTTTAATGAGTTGTGCAAGCTATCAATAAATACATAATAAATACTAACGTTTATGAACCAATACCCCAAATTATTCAAAAAAAAAAAAGAAAATTTTAGTTCAAGAACCAAATTTGATATCTAAAAATATGAAAGAAAACGAAAATAAACTAAAAATTATAAAGACAAGAGTGAAAAAAAATTTACTTTGAAGTGATTAACTTGCGAGTTAGAGAACACAAAGGAGATAATGTCGATCTAAAAAAGAGAAGTCAATTTGGAGAAGACAATCTTAAAAGAATTTGAAATTACTGAGATTTAGAGACAAGCTAATTTTAGAGTGAATAAAAGAGAAAGTTTTAGTGAAATAAGTGGCTAATCCTAGAACAAAAAAGAAAAGGAAATTAAGAAAGGGGAAAAAGAAAGCAAAGACGTAAATGGCTAGGTTCTTTTTTGTTATAAATTATAAGATGGGTCTTATTCATGATAAAAAATAAAGTAAATAACTTTTTTTTGTTGTAAATAATAAAATAAAAGGGTTTTGTCCATTATAAAAAATAAAATAAATACTTTGTCCCATTATGAGAAGACTAATTCAATTTATTTAAATATTGAAACTGGTTGGGTAGAGCCCTAGCCTAAAATAATGAAACCATAGCCCGGCTCAATTTTTTGTTAGGCTTTATTTACTTGTCCAAACCCATTTAACAGATCTAATATTTATATTCAAGCTTTTTAAAATTTTAAGTGTACTTTCAAGTTCAAATAAGTAATCCAGCCCTTAAATAGGTTTATATGTAAGCAATCTATCACACATATGGTGTAGTGAGTTGTAGGAAAAAAAATAAGATGGTGATAGTTGTAGAATAGTTTATTTGGAAGGTGGTGAAGAAAAATCATTGTTTTTTGGTAAAGCAGTTTGGAAGAGGAACTGCTAGTGTCCAGTTTAACAAAAAGCCCAACAATCTCTCCAATCTTAATTCCTTAAAACACTTTGGTATTATTCTGATCTAGAAGTTTCAATTTTCTTTTCTTTTTTGCTGATTCGATGATGTTGATCTTTATACTTGTTAGAAAAATGATATAGTTGTTTATTGCTTTTAATTATTCTTTTTTTTATTTATTATGTAAGAGAGAATTTTAAATAATATTATATGTATAAGCAAATGATTTGCATATCAATGCTCGGTAGTTGTTGAAGAAATGGAAAGAGAAATATTAGGTATATATGAATGTGTAACGTGTTCTATTACCTTTTTTTTTCTTAAATTGAATTTGGCTTCTTTGGAAAATCTGAAACTTTTAGATTTTATCTTAAGTTGAGGAAAATACGAATAGCATGAAATGAGAAATGGTAATTGATGAATAACTCAAACAATTGTAAAATAAGGCCGTTACTTTTATCTTAACGATGGTTAAAATATGAATATATCAATCAACTGCTTTTTTTTTTTTTTGCCCACTCTCTTTATCCCAAGTTGTCTATTTTTTTATGAAGTTTGTTTCTTGAGCAACATTTACTTCATCTTATTTTTGTAGTTGAGTTGTCATTATATAGTAATTTTTTAATTTTATTGTACTTAGAAAGAAAATTTTTGATCAATTATTTTAATGGCCATGTGTAAAGATTAAATTAATTAACAACATTTAACATTAGT
Source organism: Durio zibethinus (assembly GCF_002303985.1). Next base: position 30,195,233 of record NW_019168048.1, on the reverse strand, counting down.
AAAGTTTTGATATTACAAACTTGATATTCATCTGTAATTATTAAAAGTTACTTCAAGATTCTATGATAAATTTTGGAAAACATAGATCTGAGTTCATAAGTCCATACAACGATAGTAGAATGGAAAGGTTTCATAAGGTAAAATTATGAGAGGGCATAGGTCAACATGTCACCCTCTCCATTAAGATTTGATCTACCCTCTTGATTCGTCTAACCTTAATAGCAATAATCAACTTTTCTGTCTAGACATGGGATCACAAGGGTCAGGTAAATTCCTGGCTAGCTAACGATGAAAGAAAGTGAATGGAAAGAGAAGAAAAAACAAAATGAAAAAAGAAAAGAAAAAATTTTGATTAGTATTATTTTGTAGGTTGTTAGATGAGTTTTTTTCCTGAGTTTTTTTTTTTTACAAGATAATTGACAAAAAGGGAGGCCATATGAAGGACAAGAGTTGTATGCCCTTAAGCCAGTGTTGCCCATCATCGTTTGGGACTATGAAAGGTAAAAGATAGAGAAAAAAAAAGAATTTTTTTTCATTGCAGTTCATTTTTTTAATAAATTTTTCTAACTCCAACTACAATATGCTTTGAAAATAGAGAAAGAAAAGCTTGTAATTTAAATCATAATCTAACTACGATATGTGTTATGGATAGAACTTAGTTACGAGTTTTCTTTTCCTAAAGTTTCACAACGAATAAGTCTAAAGATTAAAATTACTTGCACCTAAAACTCATGCCAATTTTAGTTTTTCAAGTCAACAATTTTAAAAACATGGTCTATATCATTCCGGTACCTAAGAAAAAGGACATAACCCATAAATCTTGCCTAAATGTTGCCCATTATAAAATTTGGTGCTAGAGATGGAGTTACTACTATGTTCTCAATTGGTATTCTATCACAGGTTTTGAATGATAAATTTGGATTGTGTATGTACTTGATTGCTCATTTTATTTGTATAAATTTAGTCAGGTTCAATAGTTAATTTTATTTATCATGTCTTTTTGCACATTTTGATGGCCTTTATGTCCACTATTGAACTCAAAGTTATATATATATATATATATATTACAATAAACACAATTATGCACTTCATTGTCTGATAGGTTAGCTAACATCTGCCATTAAGCTTCAGGTTACAAATACAAAATTGCCCCACTTGCATAGAGTGCATGCATGTTACTTATGAAAATGGCTGAGTTTATGGTGCCAATTTCTTATAGTAGTAAAGTTTGTCTGCCAGACTCTTCTTAACGTGACATGTGGACTTTTTCTTTATATTTAAATGGTGTGTTTTTTGTTATATTTTGGTTTACTTTTCCTTTTCTTTTGCAAGAAAAAGAGATGAGAGCAACTTTTTCTTTTATAAGAAAGAGAGATGACAGCAAAAAGAATTAGGTGAGGATGGCAGAATAGGAAAAAAGATGGAAAGAGAAATTTACAAGAAAGAGAGATGAGAGAAAAAAGGATTGAGAGGATGCAGCACAGGAAAATGAGGGAAGAAGAAAATGAAGAAAAAAAATACAAACGTGAAAAAAATAGTTCTTCTCACTGGATAAAGGTACGGGACAAACAGTTGTGAAAAGAAGAAAAATCAAGGAAAAAGAAAAAAGGTAAATGCAAAATTTTGATATTTTAGATGGAGATTTTTTCAATTGATTAATCTTTAAAATTGATAATTTTTTTTAATTTTTAAATTAGTTTTGCATGATTAAGCCAAATAAATTGTAAGAGATAAGTTTTATTGTTTTTTATTTTTAAATTAAATTTGTTAAGAGATAAATATGAACATTTGTTTTTTTTTTATTGGTAAATAAGACTATAAAGAGATAAGATTTTTGTTTATAATATATTGAAAATAATACTATGAGAGATTATTTAGTTTACAATTTGCTTTATCAATTGGTTTGAATTTTTAAATTTAATTTAAAGTAAAAATGAATTTTTTTAACTTAATAAAAATGAAAGTGAAAGAAAAGAAATTCCATATTTTAACAACAACGAAATAAAAAAGTTTTAAACAATTTTCATACAAACCTTTCACATCTTCAAGGGTATCAACATATCGCAAGCCATCGAAAGCTGAAATGAAGCAATTGGACGATATAGCATTAAGATATCTACACATCAACACATGTTGAACAAATCACGTATGATTCATTGTAATGACATATTAATTGACTTTCATACATGAACAAATGGAATGCCATGTGGTGGTCTTATGTTGACGTTCGTGGTTTCATAGAGATTAACACTTCATTATTGGAAACGCTGGAGAGAAAGGGAAAGGAGGAAAATTGCAATGTAATAACAATGATGATTTTTTTTTATTCAACTATTGTGGGTTTTCTCATTTCTTTAATTTTTATTTTATGGTTCATATGAAAATAAGGAAAATATAAGATTTATCAAAAACAAAATTATGAGTTTTTCTTGATTCTTCAATCTTTTTCTTAATGAATGGTAGAATCAATATTTGATTTTAAAAAGCATTGCATTGCTATTTGATGTAAGTCTAAGTTTCATTTTGATGTATCAATCTTTTTGCAGGTCACTTCTAATTTAGTTCTTTTAATTGTAAGAATGCTGGCCGTTAAATTTGACTATTTCAAAATTGTTGGTTTCATGTGTTATATATGTTTCTATGCTTGAATATTTCAAGTTCTGTGCTATTATGTTTGCATTCATAACTCAAGATATATTCTTTGACAAGTTTTATATTGTATTTTATAAAAGTTATCCTCATGCTAATGTGAATTCTCAAAGCAAATTTTGCTTATGCTATTATTCGTCTTAATTGTGTTAATTAGCCACCATTGTCTGGAATTTATCACCATTTCTTGATTTACATATTTTAAAGATCAAGCAAATGCATTTCTAATAGACAAACTCAATTAAAATCAAGATGTAAAAGATATTAAAAATATGGCCATGATGAAAATACATTTTGGTGAATGACATCATTTAACCTTATATCAGCTTTGACTTCTTTTTTATCTTATCAAAAAAATTTCTCTCTCTCTCTCTCTCTCTCTCTCTCTCTCTCTCTTTATACAAGAGATAGGTTATCAAGGGTACAATACCATCCCTTTAAGGTTCCAATCATTCTATTTGAGTCATGTAATTCAAAATTTTCAAGTATAAGAACATTATGATTATTAGCAAATTTTTGTTTTTCAATATTATTTTACTGAAATTCTTTTGTATTTAATTTCATTGGTTGATTGTGAGATGATAGATATGATTGATGTTAAATTTGTGTTTTTTCTTGAAATTTGCAAATATTAATTATGGGTTTGACAAAATTTTAGGTTAAGATTGATGGTTTTATATCCAAGTTCTGTGATATAAGATGGTGGTGAAAGGGGATTTTTTCAAGTATTCCTTACACTTTGCTTTAAGAGATTTATAATGTATGGGATTTTTTGTTTCTCATAAAAAATCAAGTTCAGGTGTAATAATATTGGATTGACAATTTTTTTTTATTACTGTAGATATGAAATTTGTTCAAATTTCGATTTAAATTTTTTGGTTCTAATGAGTTTGTGAGTCAAAGCTTGATTTCTTTTTTTGGACCCAGGTTCACTATTTAATTTTTAATTTTAATTTTATTATTTATATCATAATGCAATAAATAATAGTTAATTAAACATTAATTAAAAATACAAAAAAAAGAACAAAAGTCAGGGTGCTGGTGCCAGTGAGTGTTATGCATGGCACTACTAGCCACCCATCCCTATGCCCTTGTACAACCCACTGCTTCCCACAGCCAAATCCTCTGAGACCCGTGCACCATGCCCTTAACAATCACTTACTCATACCTTGTAACCTAACCATCTATTCACCACCTACTCCTCCAAGCCGTTCTATAAAACACCAGCCACGAAATTGGCTAGGCTAATGAAACACACCTAAAAAAAAAAATGACCCAATGGCCCCTAAGCACTAACACCCACACCACACCTCTGGATGCATACCAAAAAACTACCCTCTTCACCAAAACTCGTACAAGCCACCCACCAGACCTCTCTAACCAAACCCAAACCCTATATAAACCCTTACCCATGCCATGTAACCTTAGCCCTTAACCCTAGCTCCCTTTTTTTCTCCTAAAGCCATAAACATTAACCTTCATCCACACGTACCCAATGTCAGACTCTACCAGAACTTCCCCTTTTCATGAGCTCAAAGCCCTTTCACACCAGTTATGGCCCAAGAGCCCTAGTGATGACCTCATTTAGCCATTAGCCCGAGCCTCTGAAACTAAACCCCAAAGCACCGTCAGGCATCCTACCAGCACATGCTCCCTACAAGAGCACCTCTACACCCTCATAACACCCAGAAACCAAAAGCCAACTTCCACAAGGCCCTTTTGCTTCCAATCACCACCACCACAAACCCAAGAAAAAAATTAAATCAAAACCCTTAAAAAAAAGTCCCCTAATAGTGAACATGGCTTTGTGCAGTGTGCCTAAAGGAAAATAGAGAAGTCGGTATCATAAAAAATAAAAATAATAAATCAAAATCAACAAAAATATATATAAAAGAAAATTTGAAGCTTTGAAGCTCGATCTACACCAATTGAGGTTGTTCCCGATGAAAGAGAGACTAGATCTGAGCTTAGGGGGCAAAAGGTTGTCTTTTGATATTTTCTTAGTTTTTCGACCATCGAAAGCGGTAGTCAACAGCGACTTGTGTGACGACCAATGACCAGTGACCGACGACTGGCTGTTTCCAATGTTTATTTGAGAGAATTTTGAAAATTTTTTTGGAAACCAAGGAGAAATGAACTGAAACAAAAAAAAATTGGTTTTTATATAGAAGACTAAGCCTCAAAACGATGTTGTTTCGTCCAGGATCCACATGCGCACCAGTGGATCGACTCAAGATTCGTGCCCCCGACCCACGATCTGACTTCCTTTTTTGATCGCTGATCGGTTTAGCTAAATCGACACATGTCGATGTTGACCGATTTAAACCAACATTGACTGAACTGTTAACCAATTCGGTTCAATTTTTTTTTTATTTTTTATTTCGAATTTTGTCATTAATATTTAGGCATGTTTAAATATTTAAATTTTTTTAGAGTAAAATTTTATTGTTTTTAATTAGTAAAAATGAAAACAAAAAAAAAATAGATAAATAAAATTGAAATAATGAAAAACATAGTTAAAATTGTTTATAATTTTTATTAAAATTTAGGATAAATATTATAAAAAATAATAATAATTAATAATTAATGATTATGATACCAATAATAATAAAAAAAATGGTTACCAATAATAATAAAAAAATGGTTTCTAACTTTTGATAATTTTTTTAAAATTAAAAAATAAGAAAAATAACCAAAAAGTTAATTAATAAAATCAATAAAAAATTATTAAAAATGTAAGAAAGGAAAATTTTTATCCAATGATAAGATTAAAAGGTATTCCTAGTAGTAATACATATGAAATCTCTAAGTGAGAAGAGTTTTTTAAATACTACCAACGTATTGAAGTATTTATAAAAAGTTTTTAACACAATAAAAAAGTTTCATTTTCTTTTGCTATAAAATATTATATAAAAAGTAACTGATTTGTTAAAAATGAAATAATAAAAAAGAAAAGAAAAGAAATCTTTACCCGATAAAAGGATTTTAAGGTATTTCGAATAGTGATACCTTAAAAATATCTAGGTGAGGAAATTTTTTTAAATACTACCAATGGATTGAAGTATTATTAAAAATTTTTCAATATGATAAAAATTTCTCTTTTCTTCAAAACAATAACAATAATAATAAAAAATAAAATTTCTAAAAGGAAAATAAAATGTTTGCATCAATATATTATCATTTACATTGTATACATGACATAGTTTTCTTGAAAAATAAGTTCGGGCCTCCGAGGATGGGATTCTAAGGTATTCCGTTAAGCAATGCCTAAGAAATTTTTAGGTGAGAAAGAGTTCTTCTAATATTACTAATACACTAAAATATTTTAAGAATTATTTGAATAAAAAGGTTCTAATGTATTTTTTTCAAACAAAACGGAACAAAGATAATAATAATAATAATAATAATAATAAATAATAATAACAACAATAAAATTTTACTAAACAAAAGAAGTCAAGGAAATTATGTTTCAAATACTGAAACTAAAATCATTTTTTATTAGAATTGAAAGATAACATGTAATTAATTAATATCGTTTTAAACAGATACTGTAAGAGTGCTAATCATTTCCCATACATAATCAACTCTTGAATCTGACCTGTTTTACAGACCCTAAAACTATCTTTTTAATAAATTTTAATTAATTTTAAAGTTTTATTAAAATGATATGTTTTAATAGGTGACCAATTGCACCTAGCCAAAAAAGATTGGTGGTGATTTTATTTTTTATTGTTTTTCATTTCATTTTCAAATTCGTCAAGTGGTTCCAAAATCATAATGACAGTTTTACGATTCCACTAGGGAAGCCAATTTTTTCGAGAGTCAAGCTAAAATTAACTGTGTTATCCTCACTTTTGCTTTAAACAGTCTTAATCGATATTTAACTTTAAGTTCCTTGATTTTGATTCCTTTTCAATAAAAAAACAAAAACCAATCAAAAACCAATTAAACAATCAAAAACAAAAAAAAAGGATTTCAAGCATATTTTTTATGCTTTTTGTTCATTTCTTATTTTATTTTTCTCAATAAATTAGGACATTTACACACATGATGATACGTTACATGACATGCATGAGTTTTATACCCGAGCTCTATCCTTTATAAAAGGAAGTAAAGTACCTATGCCCTCATGAAGTGATAACCTCTGTAATGACAAGCAAAATATTTTCACTCAAATTGAACATTTTTCATTCGTAGCGTATAATGGATAAGGATCAGGGTGCCTTACTAGTCCAACGTGGACAATAGTGAGGAAAAATTTAGGAACCTCTAGACGCGTGTCAATTCGAACCAAGCATGTAATAAGCCTAAAAAGCTAACCTTAGGTAAAGCCTCACCCGCCCTGTTGTAGAAAATGCCTAAATCCAAAACGTGTAGGAATAAAAGTCGTGTGTAATAAAAAATAAAATTAAAAAAAAACAATTAAAAATTAAAAAATATATTTTTTCTTAATTTCAAATCACATCCTCACACTAACTTGATTTTGTTTTATTCTTTTTTCTTTTTATATAAATCATATCATACAGTTTTGCATCAAGGTATTTACTCTATGACATCTTTTTTCCAAAAAGTTCTTCATGGATCTCATAGAACTACAAATTTACTTATTCTTTATCAATGTCTCATGTGAACCATAAAATGAAATATATGTTTGGTCAAATAAAGCTCAGCAAAAGAATTATTTGGATCTTACACAAAATAATTTAAAAGATTTAACTATCATCTAGGGTCAGTTAAGTGAAGAAAAAAAAACTTTTATAAAAAGTATGGGCAGATTGTATCTCTCATTTCGGTAGTGAGCCGTTCTATAAATGCTTCAGTTTTAATCAAGAAAAATTGGTGTCAACTATTGAGGAGTATTCAATTTTGTTCAGGATAGAACTATAATGTCCAGATAAAGTATTTACCTGAAAGCCAAAATCAAGTTATCATAAAAAGTTGGCCAAGCTTATGAGGGTTAAAGTAGAAATCATAGATTCCTTCACAAAGCCTAAAGGTGAACATCTCAATATCTATTAGAACTTTTTTTGAAATTTTATTCAAGGGCATTTAAATGATGATCAAGGCATGATTGTATTTGCTTTGGCATTATATGGCATGGTGATCTTCTCGAAGACTTTGGGTTACATCAAGATAATTGTGGTGAACTTTTTTAAGCAAATTGAAAGCCTAGGTAATTAATCCTAGACCAGCAGTCCTAGCTAAATCATCAAGTCATTGAATTTTTGTCAATGAAATGGAAAAAGACGTTTATAGGGTCTGCACTGCTATTATATATGTAGGTCCAAAGTCATTTTAAGTATGGGAATAGTGCATTCTTAAAGCTGTATCTTTGAAATAATGCACCAATTGAAGAGTTTTACAAAAGCTAATGGCTGACATTAAAGACTAAGAAGAATCGGTTCTATTCTTACGAAGACTCATCGAGGATAAAATAGAATGGATGGCACCATAGATGCCCTGCATGCCCATGTTGTATCAAAGAGAAAATGAATCATGGATATTGCTGTTAGGATTATAACGTATGGTAAGTTACACTTAGTTGATGGTATTTAGGCAATTCAGTGTAAATCAGTTTGTTCATGCCACTCATGTCCTAGTTTAAGTAGAATCCACTTATGGGGAATCTAATCCACCAAAAACATCAGAGCAGTTAATCCAAGCATAAAAAAAATGTGAAGGATAATACTAGGGCTTTTCATCGTTAAAGTCACTCCTAATTATTAGATTTGGAAAGTGAAGTGACTCAAAGACATGGTGCTCCCTCCTGATGACAACTCATATCAATCAATTAACCTTTTGATAAAAGTATATTATTAGGAGTCAAATTGTTAAGAAGGAATTGGAAGCTGAAAAGGAAGAAATAAAAAGAAAAAGTTTAAGACTTTACAAAAAGATAGGATAGTTGAAATACGAAGCAAAAGTATAAAAGGAACAAATTGGAGATGGTCATAAAAAAATGAAATATGGCCAACAATAATTTGAAATATTTACACCAAGAAAACAAGATGTTATGAGTCCAATTCAAGACTGAAAAAGCTACCAAGTTTGACCTTAGTCATCAACGTGAAATGGACGAGCTCTAAGCAGAAATAAACTAATGAAAAGGCAAAGCTCAATAAAAAAAGAAGAGGTCATTAGAATTTTTCAAGAATGCTAGCATTGGGAGGGATTATACTCTACAACTTTAGCAAAATTGGTTGAATGCTAGAAAGAAAAGGAAAGGTTGAAGACTATGCTCGTAAAATAGAGAAAAAAGTACCTTGAAGTACTAAATGAAAAAAAATCACTTCATTAGGTGATCCAAGGGTTAGAGCTACAATTATAAGACCACAAGAACCATATTTCAGCAATAATATATGAGTGGTAAAGAAAAAAAAGGATTGGATCTTCACATGTGATTCAAAAAGAGATGCCTTTATAAAATAAAAAGCAAAAAGTTTAGGGAGGCAACAATACATAGAGCACCTAACCAGTCAAGTTCGCAAGGTAGTCAAGAAGGCATGAAAGATGGTTGAAAAGGTAAAGGCATTAAGAAGAGAAGTCAATCTTGTAAGAAAATATGGACAGTGTTTAGTGAACTTTCTGGACGAGGTTAAGGATCATTATAAGTAAGTCAAATGTTTCTATAGATATAATTCTAGGATGATAAATCTCATGTAACAAAAGTTGTACGAAATCAATAAAAATTTCTAGTGTTGAAATTCATCTAATAGCAAATATCTCTCACTTGCATTCATGCATCATATACACCATTTTTAATCATATTCTTTTTTAAAAAATCATAAAAAAAGTTTTAAAAAATAAAATTTCCAATGCATAGCATTCTAATTTTTTTTAAAAATTTGTTGTAATAAAGGTTCACAAATAGCTTGTCCACTAAAAATTTTGACTCAACCTTGACTCAACCTACTCGTTAATCATACAACTTCAGAACTCAAACAAGAATCATGGAACAAGAACAGGCCAATCGATTTGAAAGGATTGGGAAGGCTCAATAGGAACTAAAAAGGGATCTTAATAAGATAATGGACATCCTTAAGATCTTAACAAAAGAAAAGCAATAGAAGGAAACCCTAATTTTCAAGAGCAAACACTAAACATGGTGGATCCTATATACCCTCTAGTGTTTGAGCCATGACTAACCCAACCTTTCAAGGAACCAAAGTATAAATTTTTAGTTTCGGAGGATATTCCTATCCTTATCCAAGAATGGCATTCACACCTGCTTCGAGACAATTTCAAAATTTTACTAATCTTGTCATAGTAGAAAAGTCATTTAAGCCAATCTTGATTTTCTACTTGGATTATCCTAAAGAGAGAGAAAAGCTAGGGATAAAGATATCTAAGAAAGTGAAAGATACTAATGTTTCGCAGAAGATGAAATTAGTAGAAGAAAGACTTAGGGCCATAAGAAAATGAATTTTTATGGCTCCATGGACGCAGCTAAGCTTTGTTTAGTCGCATATGTGGTCATTCCACCTAAATTCAAGATCCTTAAATTTGAAAAATATAATGACACAAAATGCCTAATGACTTGTGTCACCATGTATTGCTGTAAAATAGCAAAGTATGCTCATGAAGAGAAGCTACTAATGCACATATTTTAGGATAGCTTTATGGGTTTTATAGCTAGATGATATGTTCAACTAGACAGGACTCATATTCATTTTTAGAAGGAGCTTATGAGGGCATTTTTAAAACAATATCAACATGTTATAGATCTAGCTCTAAATCATCCATCTCTGCAAGGCATGAAAAAAAAATAACAAAAAATTTTAAAAAGTATGCACAGAGATGATGAGATGTGGTTATACAAGTATAACTCTCCCTCTTTGAGAAAGAGACAATTGTTATATTTATGAATACTCTAAAAATACCTTACTACGAAAGATTAATAGGTAAATGCAACTAAAAACTTTACAAATATGATGATATCATGTGAGATTATTAAAAATGCCATAAAGAATGACAAGCTCGATGCAAGAGAGATAAGCAGAGTAAAGAAAGGTAGAGCTTTCAAGAAGAAAAAAATGAAGCCCAAGCAGTGAACTATATGGGGCAATAGTTCAAAGACTTCATCACATACCCTACACCAGTATACCAAACCTATTATCCTTCTATAAACAATGTTACATTCATCTATCATCCATAACAGTCGAATCAGTTATTATGATAACCAGCTTATATACCCTATTTTCAGCTATCTTTTTTTATACCTACCTATTTATACAATCATTTTGCTGCACCTACTAGACCAGAATGGATACCCAATCTAAGTAATGATCTAAAAGCTCAAATATCCAAGAAAAAATCACTTTTGACCCTATTCTCATGACATAAATAGATTTGTACCCTCGACTCGTTAAGTTTACTAGCCCTTGTTATTATTGAATCTTTGAAACCTTTATTTCCCAAATGTTATGATCCTAATGCATATTGTGATTATCATTATGGAAACTTGAGCCATTTTATGAAAATTTACACTACTTTAAAGCATAAAGTGCAATAATTAATCAATGAAAGGATGTTAAACTTTGATACTAGCCAGTAAAGGATTCAAAATGTTAATGGAAACCCTCTACCAAACCATACTAGACCATCAATAAATACTTTGATTGGTGGGCAAGCTAGCTACATGAAAAAAAAAATATGAAGTTAAAACTCTAATGGCTAGGTGTTTAAAGCCTTAGTCAAGGTTGATATATTGAAGTCAATAGAGCCTCAAAATTACTCTGGAATGATTAACTCAACTGAGAGCTAAGACTATCACAAAGATGTTTTGGGGCATTCAGTCAAAAGTTGTAACCAATTTTATCAAGAGGTGCAGAAATTGATAGATATGGGTCAGATAGAGTTTTACAATGAAAGAGAAGATTTGATAAAGGCTAAAGTGTCTACCATTGATTTAAGGAATAAGTTTGTGCATAAATTAGTAATTACTTTTATGATGAAAAGCCAACCCTGAAGCTAAAAAAGCCTATCTCCTAACCAATAGTGACAATTAAAGCCCTTCGCCTTTTTTCATACTAGAATGATAAAATAGTACCATAAAAATATGATTGTGGTGTTATAGTCAATGCAGATACTGTAAACATAATAGGCAATATGAGTCAGAGTGAGAGATGTTACACTTTAAAAACACTAGAAAAAGCGAAGAAAAAAAAAACAAAGGTCGAAGAAGAAAAGAAAATCATAGTAATCTTGTGGTAATCCCTAATAAAGAATGTTAAAAGGTAATCTTTAATAATGAAACTTGTGAATTTTTGAAAACTAATAAAACATAGCTAGTATAACATGATAGAATAGTTGAATAAGATGTCAGTTAGAATTTTGCTATTGTTATTATTGCTAAGCTCAAAGTCACATTATAATACTTTACTAAAGGTACTAAATCAAGCATATATGTCTTACAATGTCTTTATTGAATATGTGAAACAACTTGTTAGCAATTTAGCAACCTCAAATTGCATTTCTTTCAGTGACGAAGAGATTTCTCCTGAGGGTCAAGAAAGTACCAAGGCTCTTTACATTACTATAAATTACAAAATTCATATAATTGCTAAGGTTTTGATCGACATTGGCTCATCAATCAATGTTATGCCTATAACTACTTTAGCAAAACTACCTATTGATGGATCTTACATGAAGTTTAGTCATATGGTAGTTTGAGCCTCCGATGGGACCCAAAGAGAGGTGTTAAAAGATATAAAAATGCTATTAGAGTTTGACCCTTATACTTTCAATGTAAAATTTCAAGTTATGGATATCTCTTTCTTATACAGTTACTTATCGGGTAGGCCATAGATTTATATGAAAAATATTATTCCATTCTCATTACACCTGAAAGTCAAATTCATTATTGATGGAAAGCTTACATGTGTGACAAGAGAAGAAAATTTACTTGTAACCCAATCGATAAAATATTTTTTATGTAAAAATGGTAGATAAAGCCCTAGAGTGCTTTTATAGATCTTTTGAAATTGCCAACACAACACATGTGGTTGAAGGATCTAAACTATATTCACAGCATCTATCTATGACTATTAAAATGGTCATCAAGTAGCTTACCAAGATGGGATGGTAACTTGAAGCTGAACTAGAAAAGAATCTGTAAGGAATCACAAAGCCACCAGTAATATATGATAAGAATGATAGATTTGGTTTAGGTTATAAACCAACAAGAGAAGATAAAAGAAAATGATGAACGAAAAGAAAGAAAAGAGAATGGCTAATTTTAAGAGATATAAGTCAGAATTGGAGCTAATGGTCATTCCATCCCTTTATGATTCTTTCTGTTTGGGAGGATATATTTATCCAGATTCATTTGAAGCCCTAAATGCAAAATAGGTGGAAGATTTTTCTAAGCTAACCATTCAGGTGGTAGATGAGAAAGAAAAAAAGAGCTAAGATGAAAAATTATTCGTGCATCCTTGCTTTTCAAACTTCGAGCTAAATAATTGAAATGTCATAGAGTTGCTTGTTGTTTTTAAAACTTCTAAAAAGTAATGTACTATGAAATTATAAATCTCTAATTGCTCTCTATGAGCATTAAGAGATCTTTTGTGGAGTGTTTATGTTTTTCGTTTTAATAAAAGTTTTAAAAAATATGTTTGCATTTCTTTTATTTGTTTTCACATTCATTCATTCGATCCATTTCTCTTTTCATTTTCTTACCATTTCATTTTTAGGTGTCAATATTCTCTTCATCTCACCCATTTGTAGGTTCCTAAATAATGAACACGAAGATAATTATGACAATAATCTCATATTTAATTTTGAAAACCTAATTCATGTTAACAAACTTGATAATGAAGAAGATTTTGATAATTACACACTACCTTCTAATTTATTAAAAGTAATAGAACATGAAGATAAGCCAATTAGATCTTACACAAAATAATTTAAAAAAATTTAGCTATCATCTGGGGTCAATTAAGTGAAAAAAGAAAAGAAAACTTTTGCAAGAAGTATGGGTAGATTATATCTCTCATTCCAATAGTGATTGAAGAGCAGTTAGTCAGGGCAACCATACAATTTTGGGACCCATCCTATATATGTTTCACTTTTAATCAAGAATATTTAATGCCAACTATTGAGGAGTATTTAGTTTTTCTCATGATAAAACTACAGTGTCTGGATAAAGTGTTTATTCGAAAGCTAAAATCAGGTTATCGTAAAAAGTTGACAAAGCTTATAGAGGTTAAAGTGAAAACCATAGATTCATTCGCAAAGGCTAAAAGTGAATATCTCAATTAAGTCATTGAATTTCTATTAATGAAATAAAGAAAAGCATTTATAAGGTGTGCACTACTATTATATCTGTGGGTTTGGAGACATTTCAAGTATGGAAAGAGTGCATTCTCAGAGTCGTATCTTTGAAATAAGGCACCAATCGAAGAGTTTTGCAAAATCTAATGGCCAACATTGAAGACTAAGGAAGAATGGGTTCTATTTTTACGAAGACTCACTAGGGATGAAATAAAATGGATGGCGCCATAGATGCCTTGTGTGCCCATGTTGTATCAAAGAGAAAATGAACCATGGATATTGTTGTTAGTACTAAGGGGTATGGTAAGTTACGCTCTATTGATGGTACTGTGATAATTCGATGTAAAGTAGTTTGTTCGTGTCACTCATGGCCTAGTTCAAGTAAAATTCACTTACGGGGAATCCAATCCACCAAAAATCTTGGAGCAATTAATCCAAGCATAGAAGAAAACATAAAAGATGAGATTAAGGCCTCTTCTCAACAAAATCACTCCTAATTACCAGATTTGAAAAGTGAAGTGACTCAAAAGTATGGTGTTCTCTCGTGATGATGACTCATATCAATCAGCTAACCTTTCCATAAAAATGTAATTATCAAAAGTTGAGCTTGTTAGAAAGAAATTTGAAGCTAAAAAAAAAGAAATAAGAAGAGAAAATTTGAAACTTTATGAAAAGATAGGATACTTAAAATATGAAGTAAAAGTACAATAGAGCAAATTAAAAAGGTCATAAAAAAATGAGATGTGGCCAACATTGATTTAAAAGATCTACACCAAGAAAACAATAGGTTATGAGTCCAATTCAAGATTAAAAAAGATCAAAGTATTGGATGTGTTTAGAGATTCAGCTCTGGTCATCTATTAGTTATGAGGTGAATAAGAAATGAGAGATTCCAAATTAATCAGGTACCATAGATACATTTCTATGTTGATCAAAAAATTTGAAAAAGTTTAATTTGAACATCTACCTAGAGAGGAGAACCAGATTACTAATACAATGGCTCCTAATGATCATAATATATATAATACCAAGAGTCAACCTATCAAATTGGATGTAAAGGTTGCACTAGCACATTACTCAAGTGTCGAAAAAAAAATTGATAGGAAGCCATGGTATCATGACATTATGCAATGCATTAAAAGTCAGTAATATTTGGAACATGCAACAGAAAATGATAAAAAGACTATCAAAAGGCTGGCTATGGGTTTCTTCTTTGATGGAGATATCTTTTATAGAAAATCGAGATCAAGTGCTCTTAAGGTGTGTGAATATAGCTAAAGCAAAAAGAATTATTAAAAAATACATGGCGGGGTTTGTGAGGTATATAATGGTGGTCATATAATGGCTAGACAAATTATGAGGGTTGCCTATTTTTGGTTGACAATGGAGAGTGACTATATAGATTATGCAAAAAAATGTCAGAAGTGTCAGATTTTTGCTGATAAAATTCATGCTCCTTAAATAGCATTGCATGTTTTGGCTCTTCTATGGCCAATCTCTATGTAGGGCATGGATGTCATCGATCCCATCACTATAAAAGCTTCAAATAAACATAGATTCATCTTTATAATGATTGATTATTTACGAAATAGGTAAAAGCTATATTGTATGCTAGTGTGACACAATTTGTGGCATCCAATTTCATAAAAAAAGAGATACTATGTAGATATGAGCTTTTAAAGATGATTATTTTTAATAATGCTAAAAACTTAAATAGTAAAATAATGAATAAAGTATGCACTTAGTTCAAGATCCATTAACGTAATTCGACACCGTAGCGTCCAAAAATGAATCGGACAGTAGAAGCCGTAAACAAAAATATCAAAAAGATCTTAGAGAAAATGATTGATACTTATAAAGACTAGCATGAGAAGTTACATTTTGCCTTGCATACTTGTAGAACATTATTCTGAACATTTACTAGGACCACCTCATTCTTTTTAGTTTATAGGATGGAAGCTGTATCATCAGTTGAAGTAAAAATTTTCTCATTGAGAGTTTTGATGGAAGTCAAGTTAGAAAAAGTAAAAGGGGTTCGAAATCGCTATAAGCAGTTAAATCTCATTGAAGAAAAAAGGCTTACAGCACTTTACCATGGGCAATTGTATCAAAAAAAGATAATGAGAACACATAATAAAAAAATTCACCTTCGTAGCTTTCAAGAATAAGACTTAGTATTGAAAAAGATACTTCCAAATCAACATGATAGTCAAAAAAATGGACACCAAATTAAGAAGATCTGTATGTGGTGAAAAAAATCTTTTTCGATGGGGCATTAATTTTGGTAAAAGTGGACGAAAATGATGCCTACTTGAATAAACTCAGATACTATGAAAAGATACTTCATTTGAAAAAGAAAAAAAAGTAAGAAAAGAATGACATATCTAAATTAAAAACCTGAAAAAGTGACTTAGATGTAAAGAAAAAGCATCATTAAGAGATGACCTCACAACACAAGGGTAAATATAGTGTGACGAATTCTAAAGAATCAAGGAAGTCATCTGGTTAAGTTTTGGAGAAAGAAACTAGGAATATTTTGTTCATGATTATCTTGTAATCAATACTTGGGTACATTTGTTTCTACCTAAACACTTTTGTTGCCATGCACTTATTATCAGTTTAATGAAATATGCTTATTTCCTTTAGGAATAATGCCTATCCATTCTTTTATCTCAATTTGTCATATTTGTTCACCTTACAAATGAATTAGGGGAATGTGTGATTGTATTTTATTTATCTTGAACTTAAAATGATAAAAAAATAATAGAGAATATCTCGGCATTACTTTTTAAAAGTCAATAAAGGTAGATGAAAAATGACAAGAAAAGCATGACAAGACATTGATGTTGTAGAGTTTTTAAAAAGAAAAATATTGTTAAGAATGAATACAATGGTCAGATGTTAAGAACAAATTGGTCATATGGCAATTGTTGAGAATTTTGATAAAATAAGTAAAAAAGAGAGAGATTTCAAGAGCCTTTTACCACAATTGAAAATGAATGATTTTGATTACATTACATGCATTGCATCTAGAGCACTCAGTACATGCATCCATGAGCAGTTATAACAAGGACAAAGACTTTCAATTCCATAATGGAAAATAAGATTTCGATCATCAAGCAAAGATAATAATCAAAAAAGAGATTTTAAAAGAAAGAAATTGACTTACTTAAAGATAAGAAATTGGTTTCGAGAAAATATGAAAATTCTTTTTAAGTTGTTAAGCCTCTACCTAGATAAGGCTTTTTTCATATGCCAATTTTAAAGTTGTTAAGTCTCTGCTTAAAGGTGTCGTTTTAAGTTTTCAAAAGTTGTCAAGCCTTAAGTAAGAGGAGCATTTCAATTTGATTTTTAAAGCTTTTTGGTCTTTAATGAGATAAGCTTTTTAACTAGTTTGGATCAATTAGAAAAAAAAAATCTCTTTGGACTCCAGACAAAATTATTGTCTTTGTTTTTACCCTATTCTTGATTCTCAGCAATGCGTAAAGAGAGGCAATTGTAAACATCAAATTTATCTAGGTTTCAATTTAAATTTCTCGATTCTAATGAGTTAATGAGCCAAAACCCATTTTTTCTGAGCATGGGCCCACTATTTAATTTTTAATTTTAATTTTATTATTTATATCATAATATAATAAATAATAATTAATTAAACATTAATACAAAAATATTTTTAAAAAAGCAAAAAAAAAAGGCAGGAGGTTGATGCCAGTAGGTGCCGTGCATGGCACCACTAGCCACCTATCCCTGCGCCCTTGTGCAGCCCACTGCCTTCCACGCCCAAATCCCCTTAGACCTATGTAGCATGCCCCTAACAATCCCCTATTGGTGAACCTAGTTTGTGCGATGTGCCTAAAGGAAAAGAGAAAAGTCAGTATCATTAGAAAATAAAAATAATAATAAATCAAAATTACTGAAAATATAAAAAAGAGGGAAATTGAAGCTTTGAAGCCTATTCTATGCCGATTAAGGTTGTTCCTGGCAAAAGGGAGACCAAATTTGAGCTTAAGGGGTAAATAAGAGTTTTTTTTTATGTTTTCTTTGTTTTTTGGCCACTAGAAACAGTGATCGATGGCGAGGCCAATGGCGGCTTGTGTGACGGCCGACGACCGACCGACTCCCTTCTTTGTTTTAGAGAATTCTAATTTTTTTTTTTTTTTAGAAACCAAGGAGAAATGAGTTGAAACAAAAAATTTTTGTTTTTATATAAAAGACTAAGCTTTAAAACAACGTCGTTTCATCCAAGATCTATGTGCACACCAATGGGTTGATCGAAAATCCACGTGCTTGACTCATGACTTGGTTCCCCCTTTTGATTGCTAATCAGTCCAATTGAACTGACCCAGATCGAACCATTAACCGGTTCGATTTAGTTTTTTATTTTTTGATTTATTTTTTATATTATTTTTGTTATTATGAATTTTATCATTAATATTTATATATGTTAAAATGTTTAAATTTTGTTAGAATATTTTTTTTTAACTAGTAAAAATGAAAACAAAAGAAAATAGATAAATTAAATTAAATAATGAAAAATATAGTTAAAATTTTTTATAATTTTTATTAAAACTTAGGATAAATCTTATAAAAATAATAATAATTAATAATTGATGATTATGATACCAATAATAATAAAAAAATGGTTTCTAACATTTGATATTTTTTTAAGATTAAAAAATAGGAAAAATAACCAAAAAATTAATGAATAAAAATTAAAAAATTAAAAAAATTTAGTAAAAATGTAAGAAAATGAAATTTTTATTCGAAAATAAGATTAAAGGTACTCCAAGTAATGATACCTACAAAATCCTTAGGTTAGAATATTTTTTTAAATACTACCAGCGTATTGGAGTATTTATAAAAAGTTTTTAATGCAATAAATTTTTTTTTGCTATAAAATAGTAAATAAAAATTAACTAATTTGTTAAAAATAAAATAATAAAAAAATAAGGGAAAAGAAATATTTACCTGATGATAGGATTTTAAGATATTTCAAGTAGTAATACCTTAAAAATCTATAGGTGAGGAAAATTTTTTAAATATTGCCAATATATTGAAGTATTTATAAAAAATTTTCAATGTGATAAAAATTTCTTCAAAACAACAACAATAATAATATAAAAAAATAAATTTCTAAAAGGAAAATAAAATGTGTACATCAATATATTATCATTTGTATTGCATGCATAATAGTGTTTTTGAAAAATAAATCCAAACCTCTGAAGATGGGATTCTAAGGTATTCTGAGAAGCAATACTTAAGAAATCTCTAGGTAAGAAAGAGTTCTTATAATATTTCCAATGTACTGAAACATTTTTAAAATTATTTCAATAAAATATTCTAATTTATTTTTCTCGAATAAAACAGAACAATGATAATAATAATAATAATAAATAAAAATAAATTTTCAAAAAACAAAAAAAATCGAGAAAATTATGTTTCAAATACTGAAACTAAAATTATTTTTGTCAGAATTAAAGGATAATATGTAATTAATTAATACTGTTTTAAACGGGACTTGTAGGGGTGCCCCCACAAGTAACTAACTCCCTACCCAACCTACCCTAAAATTATCTTTTTAATAAATTTTAATTAATTTTAAAATTTTATTAAAATGATATGTTTTAATAGGTAACCAATTGCACCTAGCCAAAAAATATTGGTGGTGACTCCATTTTTTTTATTTCATTTCCAAATTCATCGAGCTGTTCCAAAATCATTATGATAATTATTTAAAACACCAATTTATGCTGATTTTCTTGATTACACACACAAAAACAGATATTCAAAGTGAACGTGGATTGATAGCTAGTTAAATTATATTTTTTTAAAAAAATTGTTTAATATATTGTTAACAAAATTTTTTAATTTTATAAGTGAAGTTAATGAGATGGTGCATGTCTCACTTTTTTTAAAATTAATTTTTTATTTTTTTAAAATATATACTAAAAATATATTTAATTTGTAAAATTAAAAATTTTCATTTTCTTAATATATTTGATAATTTTTCTTAAAAATTAATAAATAACAAAAGGATTCATTTTATAGAATTTTAAAACTTTAATGTTGATGTATATAATAATAATAGTAAACCATACAAAAAGCTTAAAATTGATTCTTTTAACCACCCTTATTCTCAAATGGTGTCATATAAAAAAATTGAGATTTATAAGTTAAGTTGTTCCAAAAAAAGTCACTTTCAAAGATGTTGACATCTTAGGAAGTAAAAAACTTTGAGTTCATTTGGGAGTCTAGATTAGATTAAAAGGGCTCTCAATGCATCGGATGGTTTGTTTTAGTCAAGCATGATTTATATTCATGGGGTCCTTTTATGTGTTGTCTTTTACCAAGACTTTGTTAAGTCTCTTAACTTATAGAGGGAGCTTTTGGCTAGTCTTATTCTACATAAGATTTTCATGTCTTCATTAAAAGATCTATTTTGAGTATTGAGGTCTTTTAATTATGTCTTTGAAGTTTCAAAATTCATTAGAATCAAGTTGAACTTAGATTTCCTATTATCATTGTTCCATCTTGTAAAGCATTGATTATAAATAATTTAAGAATAAAATTTGAATGCAATGAGTATCAAATCTTAAATTTAATAATTAATTGATATACAAAGATAAGATTTTAACACACATTAAGATAGAATAACTAATTCTATCATTTAATAAAAATATAAGGATGATCTGTACAATTTGAGAAAAGTTAAATTGAAAAAATGATGATGTATTAAAAATTTTGTCATGTTGTTATCTTTGATTATGTTGACCTTAAACGTCAATAAAGTAAACTATCATGTAAACAAAAATGCCATGCTAGAAAAGTCAAAATGACATATCATCAATTTTAATTGAAAAAGTTTGAACCGTTAACAATTTAACTAAATTTGATAATTAAAGAAAGTATAAAGATCCAATTTAAACACATTAAGATAAAAGGATTAATTTTATCATTTAACTAAAATACAGATATTTATTACATAATTCAACCTACTTTTTTTTATATGGACTAATCCAATCATTAAAAAAAAAAGAAAAAAAAATAGAACACACTAACTGTGTCCTACTACAATAAAATCTTTACTAGATAGGTAATCAAAGCCTATTTTTCTACTATAATCACCCAACTTATGATATTAATCAAATTTATTTATAAAAAACCTTATTCACGATGGGACGAGCTTTGCACATAGCAACTAATGGCTGAACTTTAGGCATGGTGACTCCCTTTCCTTCAATCATGTCAATTTCCTTGTCATCAATCCTTTCCCACTCAAAGCACTGAATCAAAGATCCTAAAGTTAATCCCACCATTCGCTGAGCCAGGCTTGCTCCTGGACATGCTCTCCTTCCTAACCCAAATGGCATTAGCTTGTGAGAATATTCTCCTGATTTCCCACCATTATCAAATCTCTCTGGCTTAAAACTTGTTGGATCATCCCATAGGTTTGGATCCCTATGAATGGCCCAAGCATTCACCAATACGATGGCACCACATGGCACGTTGTATCCACCTAAGGTACAATCACTAGATGGCATGTGTGGAAGCAGAAGAGGAGCTGCAGGGTATAATCGAAGTGTCTCCAATATAATACTTTGAAGGTAATGTAGCTTGGAAACATCTTGCTCATCAATCAGGTTTTCTTGACCAATTTGATTGTCTAGTTCAGCTCTAGCCTTCTTCAATACTTCTGGGTGATTTAGCAAATTGGACATTGCCCACTCTATTGTCACTGCTGATGTATCAGTTCCTGCAAGTATTATCACCTACAGAACAATGTTAATTTGTTAGTTTAGGACATTTCAGATTTGAATGTCATCTTCTAAAAATAAGTGCATGAATCAATTAAGTTAAGCTCAAAATTTAAAACCGAAAATCTTTCAACAGTAAAATATTGAAAAGTAAAAAGAAAAAAAGAAAAAGATTCAACTAATTACCAATATGAACCCTTTGATAATTTCGTCAGTATAGTAACGAGGCTCAGATTCTTGCAAGGAAAGAAGGTGATCAATCATACTATTATTTTCCTGCCTCTTACTTCGGTGATTGTCAATCAAAGTTTGCAAGAACCTGTCCATCCTTTTTCCAAGCTTCTTCACCTTCTTTTCATACCCTTCACCAAACCAGTTCAATATAGAAAAGTAATCTTCTTGATTTTCTGTTCCACCATTCTTGAATGCCTCTGCCATAAGTTCCCTAAATTCTCTTGCTTCTTCTTCATTCGTCACTTCATCTCCATAGTACCGCTTCCCTGCCACCATCCTCATTATGTTATTAAAGGTCATGTCATTAAGGATAGATTTCAGCTCCACTTTCGCAAACTCTTGACGCGAATCACACGACAGTTTTAATAACAAGCGCCTGATTTCGTCTTTTCGAACAGTCACGGAGGCGTTTAGACGACTTGATGAGAAGATTTCAATGGCACCAATTCTACGTAAGTTGCGCCAATGATCACCATAAGACGATGTTGAAACTGTGGTATAGTTGTAGCCTAAGTGTTTCCCTATGATAAACTTGGGGCGATTGGCAAAAACTATATCGTTCTTGCTGAAGCATTCCTCGGCTGCGGTTGAAGATGATACTACAACAAGAAGCCGAGAACCGAGGCGAAGGGAGAAGATCGGACCATATTTTTGTGAAAGCCTATGGTACAAACGATGGATGGGGGGTTTTAGGAGGTGAAGGTGGCCAATTATTGGTAGTGATGGTGGGCTTGGAGGGAGGTTTTTGGGTTGTTTTCTTGATTGAAAGAACAAGTTTAAACAAATGATGAGAAAGATAAAAGAAAGAAATGAGTAAAGAATTGTTGCTTCTTCCATTGTTTGATTTGCTTCTGGTAGCTGTGTGTTTGTTTGATTTGATTTGGTTTTTTTCGTGGTGTATAGAATTAAAATGTGTTTGCTTTTATAGAGGGGCGTAATGTGAGTATTGCTAAAAAATTTGGACCCACCCATCTTTCAATGGGCGAAATTTCCAAGTTTGACTACTTTTAATATCCATCACAAATCACAATCATGTTGCTTTCATAGTTTATTGTAATTTCCCACTCAGATCAACTGTCTTTTTGTTTACTTGCGTAGGAGATATCGTCATCTTAGAGACTTCTTGCGTAGGAGATATTGTCATCTGGGAGACTTGGGGCCCATTAATTTGATTTCGCTTTTAGCACCAGTGCGGTGCAACAAAGCATAATTTTGCACCATAGAAGCATGTTTGGATGCACGATTGGAATCTTTCAACTGCACCACAACCCTCAATCGTCATTGGAGCTAAAGAGATCAATGAAAATTTGTAATCTGCGATTGAAGACAAAAACCCTTAAATACCCTTACATATAACTCAATTCAACATTTTTCAATTCAATTTTAAAAGCCTTGAATTCAAGAAACCTAATAAAGAGTATGTGAGAGTCCACGTATTTTATTTTGCGTCCAATCTTTATTTATATTATTTTTAATTTCTTCTTTTATTATTTATTTATTTTTCTTTGATCAATGTTTAGAAAAAGCTTTTAATATTTTTATCACTTGCGTACTAAAGTAAATTATTTAAAAAATAAATTATATAAAGCTATCATTTTTGTTAGTAATTTCTAATTATTTATTAACTTTAAAAAAATCAAATATACAATAAATTTTATTATGTAAAAATTTTAATTTGATATATAAAAATAATTTTAATTATTTATAATTATTTAATCATTTTTCAAATATATACTATAAAATTGATTATATATAAAATTTAATTTACTATTTTTTATAATTAATTTTTTTATTACATTTCATTTTATTATCATTATTATATTTATATCTAAATATATATCTTATCATTAATTTTAATTACATATTTAAATTTTTATTATTATAATAATTAATCTCATTGTTATTATTTTTAATCTCATTAAAATTAATTTTAACACTATAATATCATACAGTATCATATTCATGTTGTCTGAATGGAGACGTCGATTGATATATTGTAACACCGTTGCATGAGATATTTAAGGAAAAAAAATGCAGGTTGACATTTTCCAACAGATGACTGCTGACATCGATAGCTTACATGGCCGCTTACATATTCATAGCTAACGTGTACTTCTAACAAGGTTGGGCTTTTGCACGTGGGGTGCTAGTAATAGATACGACTTTTTCCCGCATTATTACAAATTTAGTTTCTCTTTGTTTTGTTATTCTGGATTTTGCTATCGCATGATACAAAATATCTTAAACCAAACTTGTTTTATGAGTTGGATTGGCTTATTAAATTATAAAGGAAAAAATTGAATTCATTTTTATTATCTAATTTAATTGTTATTTTATTATTAAAATAATAAATATTATCTTTATAAAATATTATAAAATATTTTTTATTCATATTTAGTGTATAAAATAATGGATAAAATAATATAATAATTATTTTACATTATATTTAATTTGTGTTTAAAGAAAGGGATATTTTTATACGAAACATTAATCATTTTCTTGACATAAGATACTTTAATCTTTTCAAAGTAAAAATGATTATTTTAATCAATGAGATTGAATTTACATATCGTATTATATCTTTAAAAATTATATTAATAATTTAAATTATATAAATTTTGAGAAAAGATAATTTTGACTAATAAATAAATTTTGTTATCCTAATTTTTGCATATATCAAATATAAGATAGGATAATACTATTTAATTTAATTATATTCATAATATTATTTTATCTTATTCTACCATAATCTCATATCAAATACATTTTTCATGCACAATATAATGGTAAAAATTAAATTATTTCTAAAAATAACTTAGGATGATAAGGTGACAAATAAATAACCTCACACTATATACAAATGTAATATAACTAAACCTGATCATAGGTTGGATAGTCTATCCTAACTTGAAAGTCCGTTTTGAAATTTTGAATGATTTGGGCATAAATATTAAGCCCGTTAATGAACCTAGATAAATAAATGATGTCAAATAAAAAAAATAGGGATAGACTTGTGTTTCACCATTTAAGGCTCAAGTTTAACCTGGTTATGCTCAAAAATTAAAAAAATATTTTAATGAGATAAGATCTATTTGCTTTATATTTTTATAATGGACATGATACATTTATTTTATTATTTATAATAGGATAAAACCTATTTATTTTTGTATAAAATAATAATATAATTTTAAAATTATATTTAACAAAATTAAATTAGACTCAAACTCGAGTCCAAAAAATCAAACTGGCCCTGAATTTACTTAAAATGTTGGAATATTTTACTAAATCTAGGTTAAACCCAACTCGACTCAATTAGTAAATCTAAATATAACCAATCAGGATTTTTTTTTAATTACCAAAAGTAAAATTAAACAATTGCAAAATAACTTTCTAATAGTTTTTAAACTTTTTTATAAAATAATTAATACTAACTTTATTTACAAATTAACTAATTAATTTAAAATGTTTCAAAAAAAATTTATCCATAAACAAAATTTTAATAACAAGCATCAAAAGAAAATGAAACAAGCTATCATGTTTGATTACCTTCGTAATAAATATAATGTCTATATTTGATATATTATTAATATATAAATTTTAAATATTATTAATAAATCAAATGATACCTATTCATCAATTATCAAATAAATAATTTTATTAACCCTTAAAGATAAATAAAAAAACTTATTTTTTAATTAAATTTTTATTAATAAATAAATATTGTTTGACTCATTAATAATATATAAATTTTATATATTAATAATGTATGAAATATAATAATTATTTATAAAAAGGCTAAATCAATTGTTTTCAATTTTTCTCCTTCGATCATCAATTTATCTTGTCAATATTTTAGGAGGACCTATTTGACAAGACTTCTTAATCCGTTGAATTGTCCTTTTCCACAGACCCTTGTCTTTGTTTTAATGTGATAATTATAATATGTTACTTTCAGACGGATCCAATGGATTGACAGAATGTTTTTAAATATATTGAATATTGAAAAATAAAAATATAAGAAAATTTTGGATAATTCAAAAGTTTTTTGAATATATTTTTATTAGTAAAATTATTAAATCTATCAATATACATATATATATATTATAGATATACATTTTTAAAAAAATTGAATCTAATACTAATTCTTTTCATTTTTTATGAAAAAAAAGAAAGATGGGTTATTCTTGTTGGGAGAGAACTAATTTGGAGTTTTGGAGTTTGACATTTTCCAATTCAGAAATGGTTGTACGTCTTTTTTCTCAACCACTCGGCCAGTAATCTGATCAATAGCGTTAGCGCATACGTGAATGTGATACTAACATGGCTTGGGCTTTTGGACGAGGGACCCCTAGATGCCTCTATGATTGCTACTTAGATTATTTATGTATATTTCACATCAAATTGAATGGAGGGGAAAATGAGATTTTTTGCCATGTCTAGCCTACATCAAATTATATGGTTCACACCAAATATCATTTTGATTTGTTTTCAATGTTTTTTGTTATTTTGATTTATGTTTATGAGATCCATAATTAATAATCCAATCGCATACATATAAATAATTATTATAAACATATTAAAATTAATAGATACAAAGATAAGAAAAAATTTTTAACTTGTTCACAATTAGAAATGCTATTGTTACTTTAAAAATAGAAGTTTGAGTATCAATTTAATTTAAATCCATCCATTCATTTATATTATATTTATTATTATAGATGAAAATTTTTGTTATTGATGTTTAAAAATATATTTTATAATAAAAATTATATAAAATAAATTATTTATAGAATATAATCTAATATCTTTAAGACAAGGCGGATCAAACTTAAATTATAATTCAGTCCAAGTGAGTTATTCTCGCGGGCCTAGCATGTAGGCTAGCCCATGAGCACTTTTATTTACAATAAATAAATAGAAAAATAAAGGCTTGAACTTCACCAAATGCCTTTGGACCTGGCCTAATCGGTTTGGGTTATCACTTTTCAGCACAAATAATTCCACGATTTTAGAATCAAATACACCAGAATATGTTGCCACGATCTTTTACATCAGTTCACCCTTTTTTAAATGGATACTAGTATTCATCCTCGCTATTTTATATGTTAATTACGGATGTTAATTTTATTTAAATTTAACGAAAATTTTTATTTTTATTTTAATTAAGATAAAAATGGATATTAAATTTTGATGATGAAAATGAGAATTAATATGATTTTATATTTTTTATAGAGTATGGGTACGATAATAAGTAATATAGTATTCATTTCATACCTATATCTTATATATTTTATATATTTAATAAATTAAATTTTGTTTAATAATATAATTTTATTAATATATTTGTATTTAAATATATATATTTATAAAAAAAATTACTTAAATATGCAAGATAAAAAATTGTTTAAAAATAAATCTTATTTTTTATTTTTTTAAAAAGTCATGGTTATGAGAATTAGTAATACCCATAGAAATAAAGATATGAATGAATTTAAAATACTCGTTGGATATGAATAAAAAGATAATTATAATATAAAAAATTAAAAATGGGGATAGGAAATGTTCTACCCATCCCATACCTTATCAATCGACATCCAAGCATTAATTAAGTTGATTTCTTTATTAAGTAATTGATGCTAAAATATTAGAATGTGTGAATAGAGTTACAATTATTTTTGTATTTATTTGAAATGATTTTGGTTTTCATTCATATTTTACTACACATATTTATAATTATTTTAATATAAAAATAATAAAAATATTAATTTGCATACAAAATATTACAAATATATTAACATATAAAAAAGAAAATAATTTTATATTTAATATATTACGATTAAATTTTTGTTGTTATCTTTTTGTATCGGTTGCAAGTGTCATAATTAACTCCTTAATTATTATATATAATATCATATTATAACATAAATAGAAATTTGATAAAATTTACTTATGTGGATATTTAGGTCTTTGTTTTTTTGACACATAAAATTTTTTTTAAAATTTCTCTTTATAATAACTTGTAAGATATTTCCTAACTTTAAGCTGTTTATCCAAAAATATATATTTAAAAATTACTTAATTATCTAAAACTTTTAAATTTAAGTAGAAGACCAATTCAATTATTTTTAAGTTGCTAACAACAAAATCTAATTTAAAAATATATTTTTTCAAAAATGCATTTCTAAATAATCTATACATTTATATAGATAGACATATATCTTTTTCCATTTAAAAATTTCAAATATAGTGATATATTATCTTTTAAAATAGGTTTTCTAATAATATAAATAAATATATATCTTTTTAAATCTAAAAATCTCAAATGTAGTGATATTATAAAATGGATTTCTTAGTAATTTAAATATGTCATTTTAATTTTGAAATTTTAAAATATAATTTTTATTTTTAGAGATTTCATAATAATATTTTATTATTTGATTATTTTTAAATTTAAAAAAACAATATCACATACATTAGAATATAATTTATTCTTTAACATATTCTCAATATTACTTCTATTTCTCTATTTTTTTTAACCTTTATGCTTGCAAAGAAATGGTTTTTTAACTTGTGAGACACATAAAATTTTTATTATTTTTTTATAATTTGTTCATCCACATATTAAAAAAAATTAAAATCAATGTTTCTTTTTTTTGTTTTTGAAATTTTTATAAAAGCTTTAAATATTTTATTTATTTTGAAGTGTATGCATGGATCTTATAGAAATTCTTTGACAATTCACGGCTATTGGAGTAGAGAAAGAAGATTGATTTAGTACAATAATGATTTTTCTAAAAGATTCTACCAATTTAAGGTAAAAATTATTGATTTAATTGTTTAGACATTGTTTGTTGGCTTTATTTATTTGATTTATTTAGAAAAGATTGTACAGGCCTACTTTTAATTGTTGATTTTGTTATGCTTTTTTAAAATTTATAAATAAAAACAAATGACTAAAATGTAGTACTAATTCTAATATAATTGTTTTATATACAAGTAAAATCATGTTTATTTATTTAAAATTAAGTTTTTATAATTTAATTTTCATAATATTTTTTGTTGTTTTGGGAAGCGAAACTTAAATTGTAAAAATAAAAAGCAAAATTTTTTACCTTTTAAATTTATTATAAAATCCTATTAATGAGAATTGACTCATTCTAATTGATTCTAATTGAAACCTTTTTTCAATAAATTTTTAAAATAATTGTTTAAAATTTAATATTATTACTTAAAATTTAAAACTATTTTGTTTCAGATTTTACAGTAACATAAATTTGCATCAAATGAAAAGTTTAAACAAGTATAAAAATTAATTTGGCAAATCTTGTAAGTGTTGAAAATCAAGATATTACTAAAACTCATGCAAAAAAATGTACATGTGAGTAGACATATTCATGGGTTAGATCAAACCGAATTCGAGCTAGGCTTAAGTAGGATATGAAAAGATTATAAGCAAGCTTAGGGTTGACTTAGCCCGACTCTTTGAATCTCATTTTTTGCCCAAATCGGTTCTTACATATAATAAGAGAGCCAAGGTTTGCTAAAGACATTGTCATATAGTTTAATTGGTCCTACAAGCTATCAAGAAATACATAATTAATACTAGCTTTTATGAACCAATAACCCAAATTATTCAAAACAAAAAAAAAAATTAGTTTAAAAACCTAATTTGATATTTAAAAATATGAAAAAAAAAAAAGAAAAGAAAATAAACTAAAAATTATAAAGACAAGAGTGAAAAAAAAATTACCTTAAAGTGATTAACTTGTGAGTTAGAGAATACACATTACAAAAACATTTTTATATACTGACGCTTGTTTATATTGACGATCAAATTACATCAGTAAAAGAGATTTTTACTGATGAATTTTTAATACCGTCAAAATATACCATATCTATACCAATATTTTATTTAACCATTAGTATAAATAAACTTTTTTTAATGATGTATGACTATCCGTTAGTATACATATGTTATATACTAACTATTATTAACATAATCGTTAGTATATACTCAAAACATAAAAACTATTGGCTATCAAAAATTTGAATGGGATTATTAAAAGTGTTTTTTGTCAAAAATACATTCAATAATCCATTCACAAAATTTTAGAGAAGAATTATTGAATGTATTTTCAACCAAAATCACCTTTAATAATCCATACAAAAAAAATTTTATAAGAATTATTTACTGACAGTCAAATTTCCTTAGTAAATAAGATTTTTACTAATGAATTTTTAATACTGTCAAAATATACCATACTTATATCAACACTTTATTTAATTATCGGTATAAATAAACTTTTTTTAATGATATATGACTATTCGTCAATATAAATATATTATATACTAACGGTTATTAATGTAACCGTTAGTATAGGCTCAAAACAAAAAAACTATTAGCTTACAAAAAATTGAATGGGATTATTGAAGGCATTTTTGACCAAAAATGCCTTCAATACTCCCTCTCTAAAATTTTTTAAATAGATTATTTAAGGTACTTTTAACTAAAAAAGCTTTCAATAATCTCTTATAAAAATTTATTGAGAGGACTATAGAAGGCGTTTCTGACCAAAAATGCCTTCAATAATCCCATTAAAATTTTTTTTTACCTCCACCTCTCACCAACTCTACATACTTAATCTTCATATCCCACCAACTCTCTCCACTCATCGATACCATAGCCTAATCTCCACCTTCCACCAACTCTCTTCACTTGTCACTACCTTTCACTGACTTTACAAATTTAAACTCATTGACACTCATTTTGTTTTAGAGTTGAATCAAAATTACAGCATTAAGACTTTCATCATTTCTCAAAGGTATTTTTTATTTTCTGCATTTTAATTTTGTGTCATTGAGCATGCCTATTTTTTTTGTCCTTCTATTGGCGCTAGCTTTGATGATTGAATGTTTTGTGAAGAAGTAATAGCATTGGACGATTAAATATTTGGGGTTCACTTCAAACAAAACATAATCTCCATTTCTTTGGTAGTTTAGGTAATGCATCTTCATTTTAATGTTTTCTCATAATTGGTTGACAAAATTTTCTCTATTTGGTCAAAATTTGTAAAGAATGGCAAAGATGTTTGGTTTCTTCAAAGGTTGCTTACCCATGTTTAGATAGGATGAACTCAACATTTTCTTCAAAAAATCTAGGTAAGTAAACTTTATTACCATCTTCATGAACTTTGTAATTTGTTTATTTCCTAACACTTAAATAGCTAGATGAAGTTTCCTTTTACCTAGATCTAATGTCTTTTATTTCCAACATAGAGCTTTAAAATTTTAAGCCCTTTAAAATTTCGATCGTGCTTTCAGGTTCGAATAGGTAACCTGACCTTTATACATGTTTAAATGTGAGTAAGCTATCACACATATTATTTAAAACATTTAAAATCATTATTTTTTTCAAATAAATAAACTTTATTCTAAAATTATATAAACTTGCAGGTATATAAAAACAATTGCACAAAATGAAAATGGCACACACATACTATTTATATATAAATCTTTTGAATATTTTATTTTTCCTCAAATATTATTATTATTATATATTTTAAATTTTTAATTAAAAATTTAATTTTATTATATTTTGATACCTTAATTATATTATTTGTAGTGTGTGTGTGTGTATATATATATTGAACATCTAAATGATTAAATAATATTAATTTATATATCTAAACACATGGATAATAAACTAGTTCCTTAATAGTTTTATTTTAAGAGATTAATTTAATAACCACTTATTTATTCAAAACAATTATCTATATGAATTTACTAACAATTTTGTTTTATGTATAAAAGTAAAATATATAACAAACTTTAAAAAAAAAAACTCAAACATTGGACCAGATTTGAAAACAGTATACTCCTCAAATATTATTGCTTCAGGTTATAAAACAAAACAAAAGACAAACAGAAGAAAAAGTCAAACTTTATTTTTACTATTCTTTTGACTTTCACTTTTTTTATTATTATTATTTTTTTATTTTATTTTTCTGCCTTTCCTTTCTTTAACCTCGTCCTTTTAACCCGCAAACGAAGTACCATAAGCTTCCAACCTCATCCTTAACCGGTAACCTTCGGACCGTAGTAAAGCACGTAAGCAGCTATCTGGAACTGATAATCTTCTTTCAACGTCAATATTTGTAAGAGCTTTTGTTAAAATTGCCGTAGCTTAATTTTATTTCTTTGAGCTGCTCGTCTGGTCAAGTTTACTTACTGAGTAGCGAGAAAAGATTAAAAAACTGAGTAACAATATCTATAGAGGGAGAATCCCTTGAAGTTTGTTCAGCTGGTTCTGTCCAACAGATATTATCGCGTGAGATTGAGACTTTGGATTTTTTCCCCCTTGATGTTGTCAAGTAAAAATGTGGTTGTGGAGGGCCCATGAAAAGAAAATTTAATTAAAGATTTACATGGTAAATTTGTTTTCTTCTACTTAAATTATTACATGTGCTTTTCATTGGTCATACTGTCTTTTGTCCTTCTATATTTGTTGATCTTTTCTAAAACCACGTATCATATGAAAAAACGACTTGTTTGTCCATAGTGTCAAGCGAGATTCTTACTTGGATTCCAACCAAGAGTTGAATATATGGAGCACTAGACTAAACACTGATAAAGAGCAGCAGCAATCTATCACTTTCTATAAGTAGAAGAAAAAACATAAAAAGAAAAAAGAAACAAAAGGTTTTCAAGAGAAAATTCACAGGTTGTCAAAAGCAAAATTTCCTATATGAAAAATTATTACTATCACATATAATTTATCAGAATTTTTATATTTTTCTCACTATCCTAATGATACATATACAAGAAACACCAAAATAAGTCCAAAAAACACACCAGATTATAAGAACAATGATTTTTCTTTCTTTTATTCTTTCTCTTCTCATTCTCTCTTACTCTTGTTTATTTCTCTTTACTTGCATGAAAAAATGGTAAAGCACTATCTATAACTTATTCACTCACTAATCAATCCTGTCAAACGATTAAGATTTAATCATACTAAACATATCTATGATCAAGATTAAACCTTACTTACTGTACCAACTAACATTTGAATAGCTAAGACTAATCCTTATCTAATACTTAAAGGCTACAATTAATCAACATCTAACATTTCACCTAACATTTCACCTAACATTTCAAGGATCTTATGTAACATTTTAATGGCTAAGATTAATTGTTTTAGGGTACAATGAAATTTTGGTTGGCTTTAAAATTTTAAGTTAATTTGTTAACAAATTTTCACATTGGCTTAAAATTTACCAAACCAACTTTTTTTAAGCAGATTTCTTCAATGACAACATCATAGGTTTTGATAGAGAATTTACACATTCTCTTTACCTGCATGCATAATTTTTAATAGAAAATTTCCGTAATTCAATATAAAAGTATATATACTTAAAATTCACTAATTCTAAAAATTTCATAAATTTTATTAATTATTAATTTATTAATAATAGCCTCCAATTGTAATTAGCTGAGTGATATTTCATTTTCATATTTTTTTAATCTGGGTTAATCTAATCATTAATGTCATAACGTCTAGATCTGGAGATTTATTACTAGACATTAACTTAAGGGAGTCGTCACCAATCTTTTTTATCTAGGTATGATTGGTCACCTAAGGAATCTGTCCTTTTAGGAAACACCTAAGTTTAAGGGTCCCTAAAAGAATAGGTTCGGGTCTACTAATCAGAACAGAGTTCGGGAGTTTGATTACGTGTGAGAAATGTTATAGCACCCTCACAACGCCCATCAAAAGATGGTACCAGCATAATTTTATGTTATCCAATAAGCCTTAAAATTTTACCAAGTAATTAACTATTGAAAATTATTCTCAATTGACTCTAATACTTTTAGCAGAAAATTGAGAAAATTCTCTCACCCAGGAGTATGTAAGAAAATTACTATTTCATTTGCAGAGGCTCCATCGTCGGATTATTTAACATTAAAAAAATAAAAAAAAACAAAAAAAAAGAAAAGAATGATTGTTTTTGTGCAGGAAAAATTGATACTTTCAACTTTTTCCAAAAATATTTTTTGAAAATTTTAATCTTGAGAAAAATTGGTACTTTCAACTTTTCCCAAAAATATCTTTTGAAACCTTAATTACGAGAAAAATTGATACTTTCAACTTTTCCTCAAAAACCTTTTTTTTTTAAAATTTATTTTTAAGGAAAATTGATACTTTCAACTTTTCTTCAAAAATATTTTTTGAAAACCTTAATTTCGAGAAAAATTGATACTTTCAACTTTTTCTCAAAAATATTTTTTGAAAACTTTAATTTTGAGAAAAATTGATACTTTCAACTTTCCCTCAAAAACCGTTTTAAAAATTTATTTTTAAAGAAAATTGATACTTTTAACTTTTCCTCAAAAACCTTTTTTTGAAAATTTATTTTTAAGAAAAATTGATACTTTCAACTTTTTCCCAAAAACCTTTTTTAGAAAACTTTAATTTCGAAAAAAATTAATACTTTCAACTTTTCCTCAAAAAAAATCTTTTTTGAAAATTTATTTTTAAGAAAAATTGATACTTTCAACTTTTCTCCAAAAACTTTTTTTTATTTTATTTAAAGAAAATAAAATAATAAAACAAAATAAAAGTGAAAATAAAAAAATAAAAAAATAAAAAAATAAAGAAAAATAAAACAAAAAAAAATAAAGATAAAGGAGTATTAAATAAACCTAATCTAATAATAAAAAAACAAATTAATTAATTAATTAATTAATTAATTAATTAATTAAAAAAAAAACCGGAACAGCTCGGCTCGACTTAAGAAAGAAAGACGGCTCGGAGAACTTGGCTTGAAATGTCCGCTCGGCTCGACTAACGGCTCAGGGAGGCAGATCATGTGCAGGTCAAAAAATGGGTCGACGCTCGGGTCGGGTCGGATCTTGGCAAAATGCGCGGATCCTCTAGGTTATTTAACGTAAAAACGACTTCGTTTTGGGAGGGTATATAAGGTTGAATCTTTCATTTTTTCAGCAGAAGCCCTCTCCCCTCTCTCTCTCTTCTTTTTTTTCTCTTTCTTCTCTCTAAAACTTCTGAAGAACTTCGGTTGAATATTCATCGGATTCTGAAAATTTGACTGAAATCTGGATTTTTCATCGGAAGTTCATCGGAAAGTTGATCGGTTTCTGAGAATCTTCATCGAAAACTGGACAGCTGACCGAAAACTTCAAACTTTGCCGAAATCTTCATCGAAAAATTCAACGTCCGCCAGAAAATTCACCAGAATTTAGAAATTTTCCAGAAATTTTCAGAAAAAAAATTTCGTCGAAAAATCTTCAAAAATTTTTTCCTAATTCCTAAATCTATTCTAACGCCTCTAAACCCTTCTTAGCCTTCAAATCTCTTCTATATGCCTTTTTCTCTCAACCAGTAGCTGTTTTTCTCACTTTTTTCTGTGTGTTCCTTCTATTCCTGAGGATCTCTTTTATAAGGATTGATCAAAAGAGTTTCTGATCAATCCCAATTTCTTTTTGGATCGGGATTCAATCATTGAATCCAATATGGACTCTTCTAATTAAATTCCAATCCAATTTCAGCCGAATAAATCAAAGAAATAAAATAAATAAAATAAATCAGATAAATAAAAAATTAATAGATAAATTAAAATTAAATAACAAATAACATATAATCTGATATACATATAAATATTAACAGAAGAAAAAAAATAATAATAAAGATATAGACATATTAATAAATAGTAGTAATAAATAAGTAAATACCTAATATAAAAATAAAAAAAAATATATATAAAAATAATAATAATAAAAATATAAAATACAAAAAAAATAATATTAAAAAAATAAACTTACTTATTTAGATTAGATCCAATTGATCTGGATTTGAACCAAATTAAATGTCTACAATTAAAAAAAATATAAAATACATTAAATGTGTCCTACTACAATAGCTAGATAGGTAATCAAAGCCTATTTTTGCAATATAATCACCCAACTAATGATAAATAATGAAACATTTTTAATCAAATATATTTATAAAAAACCTTATTCATTGGACAAGCTTTGCACATCGCAACTAATGGCTGAACTTTAAGTACGGTGATTCCCTTTCCTTCAGTCATGTCAATTTCCTTGCCATCAATCATTTCCCACTCAAAGCGTTGAATCAAACATCCTAAAGTTAATCCCACCATTCGCTGAGCCAGGCCTGCTCCTGGACATGCTCTCCTTCCTAACCTAAATGGCATTAGCTTGTGAGAATATTCTCCTAATTTCTCACCATTTTCAAATCTCTCTGGCTTAAAGCTTGTTGGATCATCCCATAGTTTTGGATCCCTATGAATGGCCCATGCATTCACCAATACGATCGCACCACGTGGCACTTTGTATCCATCTAAGGTACAATCACTGGATGGCATATGTGGAAGCAGAAGAGGAGCTGCGGGGTATAATCGAAGTGTCTCCAATATAATACTTTGAAGGTAATGTAGCTGGAAACATCTTGTTCATCAATCAGGTTTTCTTGACCTATTTGATTGTCTACTTCAGCTCTAGCCTTCTTCAATACTTCTGGGTGATTTAGCAGATTGGACATTGCCCACTCTACTGTCACTGCTGACGTATCAGTTCCTGTAAGTATTATCACCTACACAACAATGTTAATTTGATAGTTTAGGACATTTCAGATTTGAATGTCACTTTCTAAAAATAGTA
Organism: Durio zibethinus; assembly: GCF_002303985.1. The sequence goes on along the minus strand of NW_019168048.1, from coordinate 30,158,625 downwards.
TGAGTAAATAAACCATTAAGCTAAACTCCGTATTCAAAACCGAATATTTAATATTGAAAAGTGAAAAAAAGAAAAGACAAAGATTCAACTAATTGCCAATATGAACCCTTTGATAATTTGGTCAGTGTAGTGATGAGGCTCAGATTCTTGCAAGGAAAGAAGGTGATCAATCATACTATTATTTTCCTGCCTCTTACTTCGATGATTGCCAATCAAAGTTTGCTAGAACCTGTCCATCCTTTTCCCCACCTTCTTCACCTTCTTTTCAAACCCTTCACCAAACCAGTTCAATATAGGAAAGTAATCTGCTTGATTTGCCCTTCCATTATTCTTGAATGCCTCTGTTATAAGTTTCCTAAATTCTCTTGCTTCTTCTTCATTCGTCACTTCATCTCCTTAGTACCCCTTCCCTGCCACCATCCACATTATGTTATTAAAGGTCATGTCATTAAGCATAGATTTCAGCTCCACATTCGCAAACTCTTGACGCGAATCACACGAAAATTTTAGTAGCAAGCGCCTGATTTCGTCTTTTCGAACAGTCACGGAGGCGTTTAGACGAGTTGATGAGAAGATTTCAATGGCACCAATTCGACGTAAGTTGCGCCAATGATCACCATAAGACTAGGTTGTAACTGTGGTATTGTTGTAGCCTAAGTGTTTCCCTATGATAAACTTGGGGCGATTGGCAAAAACTATATCGTTCCTGCTGAAGCATTCCTCGGCTGCTGTTGAAGATGATACTACAACAAGAAGCCGAGAACCGAGGCGGAGGGAGACGATTGGACCATATTTTTGTGAAAGACTGGTACAAACGATGGAAGGGGGGGTTTTAGGAGGTGAAGGTCGCCAATTATGGGTAGTAATGGTGGCCTTCGAGGGAGGCTTTTGAGGTGTTTTCTTGATTGAAGCAACAAGTTTAAACAAATGATGAGAAAGATAAAAGAAAGAAATGAGTAAAGAATTGTTGCTTCTTCCATTGTTTGATTTGTTTCTGGTAGCTGTGTGTTCGTTTGATTTGATTTAATTTTTTTCGTGGTGTATAGAATTAAAATGTATTTGCTTTTATAGAAAGGCGTAACATGAGCATTGCTAAAAAATTTGGGAACCACCCATCTTTCAATGGGCGGAATTTTCCAAGTTAGACTACTTTTAACATGCATCACAATCGTGTGCTTTCATAGCTTATTTTAATTTGCCACTCAGATCATCAGTCTTTTTGTTTACTTACGTTGGAGATATTGCCATCTCAGACACTTCTTGCGTAGGAGATATTGTCATCTTAGAGACCTAGGGCCCATTTGGTTTTGCTTTTAGAACCAGTCCGGTGCAATTAAGGATAATTTTGCACCATAGAAACAAGTTTTGATGGGCAATTGGAATTTTTCAACTGCGCCACACCCCTATCGTCAATGGAGCTAAAGAGATCAATGAAAATTGTTAATTTTTAGATGGACAATAAAATTAATTTTGATAAAATTAAAAATAGTGACAAAGGTGAAATTGATTATTCTAGGGTAAAATTAAAATCAATGAAGAAAATATGTGTTTGAATATAAATGCGATGATTGCAGTGAGTTGAATTATGATTAAAAAATTATCATTAAGGATATTATATTAAAATTTGTATGTAATAAAAATTTTAAATTATTTAACATTTAAAAATTTTAAAAATTATTAAATTATTTTTATAATAAATAATAATTTTGTTTTATTAAATAACAATTAAAAATTAATAAAAAATAATAGTTTGTTATATAGTAATACATTTTATTTATTTGTTAATTTATTATATAATAATATTTTTATTATATTTCATAATTTTTAAATAAAAAATAAAAATTAAATAAAAAAGACATTTTTGCATTTATAGTTTAAAGTAAAGGAAAAAAAAATGGTTGAACTCCACTCCCCCGCTGGACCAAAATCCAATAAGTGGGCAAACGGAGTATAAAACTCCAAACGTGCTGCTGTGGTGACAAATGGAGGGAGCTTTTGCTAGTCTCATTCCAAATAAGATTTTCATGGCTTTATTAAAAGATCTATTTGAGTATTGAGCTCTTTCAATTATGTCTTTGAAGTTCCAAAATTCATTAGAATCAAGTTGAACTTTGATTTTTTATTATCTGTGTTCTATCTTGTAAAGCATTGGTTATGAAAAATTTAAGAATAAAATTTGAATGCAATAAGTGTCTCATAAGAAATTGAGGAATAACTTCTTGTTAATTTTTGCAATACATATTTATTCTATGAAGTGCTTTTATCAAAAAGTTTATCCATAAATTTATAGATAAAAAATAACTTAATTAATAAAAAGATACATAACTTATGACATGTGTCTCATAATTCATCTAACCAGTCATAGCATTCATTAACATTAAGTTTGTCCGATTAAACAATAATGTCATAATAAATAGATTCATAAATGTATCATTAAATATAAATTTAAGGAGTTATTATTAATATTTTTTATTTAGATGCGATTAATTACCTAATTAAATCTGTCTCATTTTAAAAAAAATTTTCAAGTTTGACTTAAGTATTTTTAAATGATAAATTCTAATCTACGAAATCAGATTTAGGTTCAAGAGTGTAGTTATGCATAAAGCAAGTTATATCACTCATACAATGCCCACCCAAATGATGATACCAGTTTAATTTCAAGTTATTTAAGTCTTAAAATATCTTTATAGTTTACCAAATAATTTAATTATTGAAAAGTGATCTTAAAATTACTTAAATAATTTGGTAGTAATTTAAAATAATTTCATCACCTCAAAAATATTCATAAAAACTAATATCCTACTCTATAGATGCTCCATCATTAGATTCATTAATATATTTTTCAAGAAATTAATTATTTGAAAACAATCAATAAAATCTTTTAATAGTTTAGTAGGATTTTAATTTGAAAACTCATTTATAGAATTTACTTTAAGAAAATTCACTAAATCTTCCAATAGTTTGGTAAGATTTAATTCAAGATTTAAATCCTTTAATAGTTTAGTAGAATTGAACATTTATATTTTATCAAAAAAAATTCTATTATAAAATTTTTTTAATAATTTGGTAGAATTCATAACAAAAATTTTAAATTCATGAAAATTTTTCAATAATTTGATATTACTAATGAATTTATTATTTTAAAATATTTTTTAAATGAATAAATAAAATTTAAACTATTTAAGCAAATAAATAAAAAATTTACCAAAAGACAATCGACTCGGCTTTGACTGAAAAATGGCTCAACTTCAAAAAGAAAAACCAACTAAAACGACTTTGGATTCGACTCGGTTCAACTAGGGCAACATCTACTAGAACTAGGTCATATGTTGAGGGTCGGGTCAGGTTCAATAGACACATGCGGATTCTAGTTTGGCAAAGAACGACATCATATTGATGTTGCTATAAAAGCCAAAAATCCTTTGTTTTTCTTATAATTGGTTTCTCTTTTTTCTCTCTTGGATCAAATCCTCTCCAACTTCTCTCTAAACCCATCGTGAAATTAAAGAATACCAACAAAATTTCTAGATTCTAACATCAAAAAATTCAACATGAACTCAAAAACATCTCAAAATTCCATACTCCAGCCACTGTTGAACCCTCTATCTACCGTGAAAACCACCAAAAACTTCAAACCTTCAATGACAAATTCAACCCAAACCCATAAGTTTTCAAAAAAACCATAAATCAAACCAATTTTAAAAATTTCATAAATTCACAAAAAACTAACCCAATCCTAGAACTCCAAAATTCAAACCAAAAACCAAGAATCAAAATACAAATTCTCAAAAACACCAAAAACTTCAAAAGTCAAACTCCCGAGAATCTAAACCAAATTTCTAGAGACCAGAATGAAACCCAAACCCAAGCCTAGATTCAAATGAAAATTCCAAAATTAATCAAAATTCCTAAGTATATCAAAATCCCAAAATTGCAGACAATTCAAATCCTAGAATACAAGAATAATTTTGAAAAACAGTAGAAAGCTAAACAAAAATCCAAAAAACAGAACTCATAAAACTTTTTATGCTTTAATTGCTAATTGCTTTTGTGTTGTCGATTGCTTACTCCCTGATTGCTTTTTAGATATTCTTTTTATAGGAATTTAATTCTTTTTAATTTAAAAAAATCAATTCAACCGGATTTATGATTTCATTGTAATTTGATTTTGAAATTGATCTTTCCTTTTTGGAATGAATTGGTACCCAAGAAATTCCCAAAATCATCGAATCATTAAGTTCAAAATCGAATCTGAGGTTGAATTGAATCCTAAACAAATCCCATGTTTTTTCATTTTTGGGTTTTCTTACTTTTTTCTTTTTAACGTTTGACTAAAAAGTAAAATTAAACAAAAAATTAAATCAAATCAAATTAAAATTTTTGGATTTTTATCCCATTAGGCTTAAACCTTTTCAATCAAGACCTAATTTACAATCAAAAACTCATTTTAATTCCTCAAAAATTTTTCAAACAAAATAGGGTGTTTACAAATAACATATACTAATGTAATTAAATTTGAAGAAATGAGCAAGCTTGAATAAATAACAATCCCACTGTCCCTCGTCTTTGTTTTGACATGAAAATTATAAGATGACATTTTCATTTTAGTGACAAAATTAAAGATGAGTTATTCATGTTGTGTGAAGGGCAATCTTGATTGACATCTAGAAACACCGTTGTATGTGATATTTAAGGGAAAAAAAAATGAACTTTGACAATTTCCATGGCATGACTGCTGACATCCATAGCTTACATGCTCGCTTACATATCCATACCTCCTATACTTCTAACAAAGCTTCGGCTTTTGCACGTGGGTTGCTGGTAAAAGATCATACGACTTGACCATATTATTACAAATTTAGTTTCTCTTTGCTTTGTTATATTGGATTTTGATATTGCATAATACAAAATATCTTAAACCAAACTTTTGTCCGCGAACATAAAGTGTTTATGGGTTGGATTGGCTTATAAAATTAAAAAGGAAAAAGTTGAATTCAATTTGATTATCTAATTTAATTGTTATTTTATTATTAAAATAATATAATATTATCTTATATTCATATTATAAAATATTCTTCGAACATGTTTGTTGTATAATATGATAAATAAATAGGATGATAATCATTTTATATTATATTTGATTTATATTTAAATAAAAAAAATAATTATAAAAATTACTAATTATCTTTTTGGTATAAAATAATTCAATCCTTTCAAAGTAGAGAGAATTATTTTTAATCTATGAGATTGAATTTATATATCTTATTATATCCTAAAAATTATATTAATAATTTAAATTGTATAAATTTTGAAAAAAGATAATTTTGACTAATAAATAAATTATCTTATATTGATTATTGCACACATCAAACACAAGATAGGATAACATTATTTAATTTTATTTTTTTCATAATATTATATTATCCTATCATATTATAATCTCGTGTATCAAATACATTTTTCATGTACAATATAATGGTTAAAAATAAAATATTTCTAAGAATAACTTAGAGTGATAGGGTGACAAACAAGTAGGCTCACACTATATACAAATGTAATATAATTAATAAAGAATTTTTTTTAAATCACCGAAAGTAAAATTAAACAATTGCAAAATAATTTTTTAATTGTTTTTAAAATTGACCATGTCTATATTTAATGTATTGTAAGTGTGTAAATTTTATATACTGTCAATAAATCAGATAATATCACTTTATTAATAATCAAATAAAAAATTTTATTAACCCTTAAAGATAAATACAAAAGAACTTTTTTTTAATTCTTATTAATAAGTTGATATTATCTTATTCATTAATAATATATAATATTTAGATATTGATAATGTATGAAATGTACTCTTATTTTAAATAGACTAAATCAATTTATCTAATTCTTCTGTTTGAATTTTATCTCCTTTGATCATCAATTTGTCTTGACAATTTTTTAGGAAGACCTATTTGGCATGACTCCTCAATCCGTTTAATTGTCCTTATCAACTGACCCTTGTCTTTGTTTTGATATGAAAATTATAATATGTTTTCAGGTGGATCCAAATGGAGTTATAGAATGTTTTTGAATATCTCAAATATTAAAAATTCAAATTTTGAAAAAAAAAATTTTGGATATTTCAAATTTTCTTTTGAATATATTTTTTATCGATAAAATTTATAAATTTAGTGATAATTTTTATATATATATATATATTATAAATATACATTTAAAAATAATTTCTGAAACTGTCACGAATTCTTTTCATTCTTTATGACAAATTAAAAGATGGGTTATTTTTATTGGGAGAGAACGAATTTGGAGTTCAACATTTTTCAATTCAGAAATGGTTGTACGTCTCTTTTCTCAATCACTCGGCTAGTAATCTGATCAATAACGTCCGCGTATACGTGAATGTGATACTAACATGGCTTGGGCTTCTGGAGGAGGGACCCCTAGATGCCTCTATCATTTGCTACATATATCATTTATGTATGGTTCACACCAAATTGAATGAAAGGGAAGATGAGATTTTTTACCATGTCTAACCTACATCAAATTATATGGTTCACACCAAATATCATTTTGATTTGTTTTCAATGTTTTTTGTTATTTTGATTTATGTTTATGGGATCCATAATTAATAATCAAATGGCATACACATGAATAATAATTATAAACATATTAAAATTAATAGATACAAAAATAAAGAATAACGAAAATTTAACTTGTTCACAATTAGAAATGATATTGATGCTTTAAAAATAGAAATTTGAGTATCAATTTAATTTAAATTGATCCATTCATTTATATTATATTTATTATTATACATGAAAGCTTTTTTATATGAATGTTTTGAAATATATTTTATAATAAAAATTATATAAAAATAATTTATTTATCGAATATAATCTAAAATATTTAAGACAGAACGGATCAAACTTAAATTAAAATTCAATCCAAGTCAGTCATGCTTGCGGGCCTAGCATGTAGCGTAGCCCGTGAGCACTTCTATTTACAATAAATATATACAAAATAATAATAAAGGCTTGAGATTCACCAAAAAGACCTTCAGCTTGGCCTAATCGGCTTGGGTTATCACTTATCAGCACGAATAATTCTACGGTTTTAGTATCAACCACACAAGAATATGTTGCCACCACCTTTTGCATTTAAGGAACCCTTTTTTAAAAGGATACTAGTTTTCATCCCCACTATTTTTTATATTAATTAGGGATATTAATTTTATTTAAATTCAATGAAGAATTTAATTTTTATTTTAATTAAGATAAGGATGGATATTAAATTTTGAGGATAAAATCAAAATTGAGTGTGATTTTAAATTTTTTTATAGAGCATGAGTATGAAAATAGGTAATATAATATTCATTCTATATTCGTATCGTATATATTTTTATATATTTAATAAATTAATTTTTATTTAATAATATAAATTTTATTTTAGATGTATTATATCTAATATATTTGTATTTAAAATATATATTTTATCAAAAAAATTACTTAAATTTGCAAGATTAAAAAATTTTTAAAATAATTTTTTTTTTTATTTTCTTAAAAAATCACGAATACGACAATTACACATATCCATTAAATACCAACGTGGATGAAGATGTAGATGAATTTGAAATATCCATTAGATATAGGTACAAAAATAATTATAATATAAAAAATTAGAAATAAAAAATATTCTACCTGCCTTATACCTTATGAATTGGCATTCTCGTATTAATTAAGTTGATTTATTTATTAATTAATTGATGTTAAAATATTTGAATGCATGAATATAGTTACAATTATATTTGTATTAACTTGAAATAATTTTGCTTTTCATTAATATTTTATTACACTTTTTTATAATTATTTTATATAAAATAATAAAAATATTAATTTGCATACAAAATATTACAAATATATTAAGATTCAAAAAAATAAATTTATATTTAATATATTGTGATTAAATTTTTGTTGTTATCTTTTTGTATCGCTTACAAGTGTCATAATTAATTCCTTAATAATCATATATAATATTATATTATAACATAAATAGAAATCTGATAAGGTTTGCTTATGTGGATTTTTTTTTGGCTAAGTATAAATAATATTATACTACAACATAAATAAAAATCTAACAAAGTTTACTACATGGACATTTAGGTGGATAATTTGTTTTTTCGACACATAAGAAATTTCTTAAAAATTTTTTATAATGACTTGTACGATATTTCCTAATTTTAATCTATTTATCAAAAAATACATTTTTAAAAATTACTTAATTACTAAAACTTTCAAATTTAAGTGGAAGACTAATTCAATTATTTTTAAGTTGCTAGTAATAAAATCTAATTTAAATATGTTAATTTTTCAAAAATGTATTTCTAAATAATCTAAATGTTTATCTTTTTCCATTTAAAATTTTCAAATATAGTGATATATTTTCTTTTAAAATAGGTTTCCTAATAATAGAAATATATATCTTTTTAAATTTAAAACTCTCAACTGTATTGATATTATAAAATGGATTTCCTAATAATTTGAATATATGTCATTTTAAATTTAAAATTTTAAAATATAATTTTGTTTTTAGAGATTTCATAATATCTTTTATTATTTGATTATTTTTAAATTTAAAAAGACCAAATATCACATACATTAGAAGATAATTTATTCTTTAACAATTTTTGTTTTTAGAGATTTCATAATAATCTTTTATTGTTTGATTATTTCTAAATTTAAAAAGACCAAATATCATATACATTAGAAGATAATTTATTCTTTAATGATGCTCTCAATGTTAGTTCTTTTTCTCTATTTTTTTTCAACTTTTATGCTTGCAAAGAAATGGTTTTTTAACTTTTGAGATGTGCAAAATTATTTTTTTTATTATATTTTTATAAATTGTGCATCCACATATTAAAAAAATTAAAATCAATGTTTTTTGGTTTTTGAAATTTTTATAAAACTTTAAATATTTTATTTGTTTCAAAGTGTATGCATAGATCTTATAGAAATTTTTTAACAATTCATGGATGTTGAAGCAAAGAAAGAAAATCGGTCTAGTACAATAATAATTCTTTTGAAATATTTTGATAATTGAAGGTAAGAAAAATATTGATTTAATTGTTAAGACATTATTTGTTGGTTCTATTTATTTATTTACTTATTTGTTTGTTTATTTAGAAACGATTATACAAGCTTACTTTTAATTGTTGATTTTGTTATGGTTTTCTTTTTTTAAAAAAAATTATAAATAAAAACAAATGACTAAAATACAGTACTAATTCGAATATAATTGTTTTTATATAAAAGTAAAATCATGTTTATTTATTTGAAATTAAGTTTTTATAATTTAATTTTTTATAATATTATTGATTTTTTGGAAGCGAAACGTAAGTAGTAAAAGTAAAAAGCAAATTTTTTTACTTGTTAAATTTATTATAAAATTTTGTGAATAAAAATTGACTCTTTTTAATTAAAACATTTTTACAACAAATTTTTAAAATAACTGTTTAAAATTTAATACCATTACTTAAAATTTAAAACTATTTTATTTTAGATTTTATGGTAACATAATTTTACATCAAATGTAAAGTTTAAAATAAGTATACAAATTAATGTGGCAAATCTTATAGATGTTAAAAATTAAGATATTACTAAAACTCATATAAAAAATGTACATGTGAGTGACCTGTTCATTTGTCGAGCCTAGCTAGATTTGGGCTAGGCTTAAATAAGATATGAAAAGATTATAAGCAAGTCTAGGCTCAAGTCGGTTTGACTCTTAAGGCCTCATTTTCTACCTAAACTTGTTCTTATATATAATAAGAGAGCCAATGCCCATCCAAAGCATTATTATATAGTTTGTCATAACATACAGATCCGTAAACCTATGTTAGACTTAATAAATGGATAGAGTCATCACCGATCTTTTTTACTAGGTGTGATTGGTCACTTAAAGAATCTATCATTTTAAAGAACTCTTAAGCTTGACTAAGGATCCTTAAAAGAAAAGGTTCAGGTCTACAAAGTTTGGTTATATGTGAAGAAGGTTGTAGCACTCCTACATGCCCATCCAAAATATGGTATCATATTATTTTAAATTTATCTTAAGGTCTTAAGTCTAATGGTTCCAAATTTTACGTTAGATATTGAAAATAATTTATAAGATTCTTCCATCAATCTGGTAGAATTTTTAAAAATATTTTTTCACTTCAAGAGTATTCAAGGATCCCATTTGTTTCCTTGAAAATGTTTCGTCGTCGAAAAAATGTTTAATTATTTTTTTTTCATTATCAAAAATATATCTAATTATTCTACCATTTGAGCCAAATTAAAAATATTTTTTTTTGAATTTCTAAACTTTTCACCATTGAGCCTATTTAGAAAATTTTTTTATTTTTTTATCTCTAAATTTTTTACTATTTAGGTTAATTAAAAAAATTTTTTTTTTGAAATTTCTAAATTTTCCCACCATTGGGGCTTACTTAGAAATTTCTTTATTATTATTTTTTCTTTTTTTGGAAAGAAAATAATATGACAATTATTTTTATTGAAATTTCATCTAAATTATTCCACCATTTAAGATAAATTTAGAGGAAATTTCTCACCTAGAGATTTCTTAAGAATTTACCATTTGAAATTTCTAAGAATCTCATCCTTGGATAATTATCAAATATTTTCAACCCAAATTTTTATTTTTATTTTTTTGTTTGAAAATAAATATTAATTATTGTTATTAAAGTTTTATCTAAATTATTCCACAATTTAGGACAAATTTAGACAAAATTTCTCACCTAGGAATTTTATAAAAATTTACCATTTGAAATTTTTATAAATTCTATCATTGGATAATTAATATTTATTCTCAAAAAATATTTTATTTTTTTAAATTTAATAATGAAGAAAAAAAAAACTCAAAAACACATAAAAATAAATAAACAAAATACTAAAAAGAACCTAAAAAAATACAAAAAAAAATAGAATTGCTTGGCTAGAGCGGCTCAAAATGGCTTGGTTGCAGACACAAAAAGTAGCTAGAAGGTGCGACTCATGGGTATGGCTCGGCTCGGCTCAACGGAGGGATTTTGTTGGGATGCAAGTCACAGAAGTGAGTTGCACGCAGGTCGGGTAGCCTGCTAGAAATCGCGCGAATCCTGAAAATTATTTGGATGCAAAACGACGTCGTTTTCAATAGGTATATAAGGCTAAAATCTTAGCCTTTTCAGCAGATTCCACTTTCCCCTTCTCTCTCTTCCCTTTTCTTTTCTCTCTTTCTCTCTCTAGAATTGGATGAATTTTGATTGAATCTCTGTCGAATTCTAGAAATGTTGTCGAAATTTGGGTTAGTTCGTCAAAAATTTCAACCGATGCTAGAATATTTGCCGAATTCTAGGAAACCTACTAGAAAGTTCAATTGGGGCCGAAAAACTCATCAAAAAATTCAACTGACTCTGAAAAATTTTAAAAAAAAAATCTACCAAAAATTAAAAAAAAATCCTAAAATTTCTAAATTACTTCTGCTCTTCTAAACACCTTTTTGGGCTTCTATTTTTTGTATTTTCATGTGATATCTTTTATGTCCTATGTTGTGTGATCCACGAGTATTTATGGGGTTTAATCAGAAGAGTTTCTGTGTGACTCTGATTCCCTCTTTTTATAGAATTCCCAAAAAACATGAAATATATCTTTAAGCAAATTGAATCCAACTTCAATCTTACCAACCACAATTCATAACAACTTTTTCTTATCTTTTTTTTTTAATCACCTAAAAAAACTAATAATAAATCTAATAAAAAAAACAAAAAATAAAAAAACTAAAGCTTAATAATCAGCCTAAAAATAATAAAATGAATAAAAGAATAGCCAATTGGGCTTGATACCCTGAGCCCTATTGAGTTGGGCCCAATGGGCTTGGATTCAAATCAAATAAGGTGTCTACATAATTAATTAGTCCTGCAAGCTACTAAGAAACATATAATAAATACTAAATTTTAAGAATCAATATCTTAGATTATTCAAAATGAAAAAAAAAATTATTTAGTTTAAGAACCGAATTTTATATAAAAAAATATGAAAAAAGAAAATAAACTAAAAATTATAAAAATAAGAGTGAAAAATAAAAGTTTACTTTAAAATGATTAGCTTACGAGTTAGAGAACACAAAAGGATAGTGTCGATCTAGAAAAAAAAAAAAAGCTAATTTAAAGGAGACAATTTTAAAAGAGTATGAAATCACTGAGATTTAAAGGAGACAAGTTAATTTTAAAATGACATAAGAAGGAAGTTTCAATGAAATGAGCAACTAACCTTAGAACAAAGAAAGGGGAAAACTAAAAAAAAGGGAAATGAAAACTGATATGTTAGTAGTTGAGTTATTTTTTGTTATAAATTATAAAAATGGGTCATGTCCACTTTAAAAAATAAAATAAATGATTTTTTTTATTGTAAGCAATAAAATAAATGGGTCTTGTCTATTATAAAAATATAAGACAAATGACTTTATCCGATTATGAGAAAATTAATTGGATTTATTTAATTGTCGAGTCAGGTCAAGCTAAATCTTGGCCTAAAATAGTGAAACCAAAGCTCAGCCCGACTTTTGTTCAAGTCTCATTTACTTGTCTAGGCTCATTTAACGGTCTAATATTTATGTCTAACTCCTTTAAAATTTCAAGCAAGTTTTTAAGCTCGAACAAGTAATCCGGCCCTTGAACAGGTCTACATGTAAGTAAAGTATCACACATATTATTTAAAGATTTAAAATCATTATTTTTTTCAAATAAATAAAACTTATCTTAAAATTATATAAGCTTCCAAGTGTATAAAAATAATTGCACAAGATGAAAATGACACAAATTGAAGAAAGTTAATTTGTAACGATGAAACATTTAGTTTTCAATTTAATATTTTGTTGGTACATTCAATAATATTATTTATAAATAAATCTTTTGGATATTTTATTTTTCCTCAAATATTATTATTACTATATATTTTAAATTTTTTAATTAAAAAATTAATTTTATTATGTTTTGATATCTAATTATATTATTTGTAGTTTACAATATATGAATATTTAAGTGATTAAATAATATTAATTAATATATCTAAACATATTTAAATAAATATATTGCACAATAACAAACTAGCGCCTTAATAATTCTATTTTAAAAGACTAATTAAATAATCACTTATTTATTTAAAATAATTATCTATATGAATTTACTAACAATTTTATTTTATGCGTAAAAATAAAATATATGAGAAAATTAACAAAAAAATCTCACACATTGGACCAGATTTGAAAACAGTGTGCTTCTCAAATATTATTGCTTTAGGTTATAAAACAAAATAAAACAAAACAAAAAAACAATAAAAGAAAGTCAAACTCAATTTTTATTATTCTTTGCATTTTCACTTTTTTATTATTTTTTATTTTCTTTCTTTGCTTTCTTTAACCTCATCCTTAACCAGCGACAGAAGTACCATAAGCTTCCAACATCTTCCTAAACGAGCAATACTATTCCATGGCACCCTTCAAACCACGGTAAAGCAGGTAAGCAGCCATCCGGAACTGATAATCTTCTTTCAACGTCGATATTTATGAGAACTTTTGTTAAAATTGCCATAGCTTAATTTTATTTCTTTGAGCTGTTCGTCTGGTCAATTTTACTTACAGAGTAGCGAGAAAAGATTAGAGCTGAGTAGCAATATATTTAGAGGGAGAATCCCTTGAAGTTTGTTCGGCTGGTTCTATCAAACTGATATTATCGCGTGAGACTGAGACTTTGGATTTTTTTCCCCCTTGATGTTGTCAAGTAAAGATCTGGTTGTGGAGGGCCCATGAAAAGAAACTTTAATTAAAGATTCAGATAGTAAATTTGTTTTCTTCTTTTTAAATTATCACATGCTTTTTTCATTGGTCATACTGTCTTTTGTCCTTCAATATTTGTTGATCTTTTCTAAAACCATGTATCATATGAAAAGACGACTTGTTTGTCCATAGTGCCAAGCAAGAATCTTACTAAGATTCCAACCAAGAGTCGAATATATGGAGCACTAGACTAAATACTGATAAAGAGCACGCAATAGCAAAATCTATCACTTTCTATAAGTAGAAGAAAAAACATAAAAAGAAAAGAGAAACAAAAGGTTTTCGAGAGAAAATTCACATGTTGTCAAAAGCAAAATTTCCTATATGAAAATTATTACAATCACATATAATTTATCAGATATACAAGAAATACCAAAATAAGTCCAAAAAAATACTCGAGATTATAATAACAATGATTTTTTTTTCTTTTTTTCTTTCTCTTCTCATTCTCTCTTACTCTTGTTTATTTCTTTTTGCTTGCATGAAAAAATGGTAAAACACTATTTATAACTTTAATCACTCACTAACCTATTCCGTCAAACGCTTAAGATTTAATTTTACTAAACATATCAATAATCAAGATTAAACATTACTTACTAACTATACCAACTAACAACATTTTAAATGCTATGACTAATTCTTACCTAATACTTAATGGCTAACTATACCAACTAACAACATTTTAAATGCTAAGACTAATTCTTACCTAATACTTAATGGCTAAAATTAATCATCATCTAACATTTCACCTAACATTTCAAGGGTTAAGACTAATCTTACGTAACATTTTAATGGCTAAGATTAATTGTTTTAGGGTACAATGAAATTTTGGTTGGCTTTGAATTTTTAAGTAAATTTCTTAACAAAATTTCACATTGACTTAAAATTTACCTAACCAACTTTTTTTAAGCAGATTTCTTCAATGACACTATCATAGGGTTTTGATAGAGATTTTACACATTGTCTTTTACCTACATGCATAATTTTTAATAAAAAATGTCTATAATTTGTTATAAAAATATATATACTTAAAATTCACAAATTCTAAGAATTTCATAAATTTTATTAATAAAAGGCTCCAATTGTAATTAGCTAAATGATATTTCATTTTCATACTTTTTTTTATCTGGGCTAATCCAATCATTAAAAAAAAAAAAGAAAAAGAATACATTAACTATGTCCTACTACAATAAAATCTTTACTAGATAGATACCCAACGCCTATTTTTGCAATATAATCACCCAACTAATGATAAATAATGAAACATTTTTAATCAAATTTATTTATAAAAAGCCTTATTCACGATGGGACGAGCTTTGCACATAGCAACCAATGGCTGAACTTTAGGCATGGTGATTCCCTTTCCTTCAGTCATGTCAATTTCCTTGCCGTCAATCCTTTCCCACTCAAAGCATTGAATCAAAGATCCTAAAGTTAATCCCACCATTCGCTGAGCCAGGCCTGCTCCTGGACATGCCCTCCTTCCTAACCCAAATGGCATTAGCTTGTGAGAATATTCTCCTAATTTCTCGCCATTTTCAAATCTCTCTGGCTTAAAACTTGTTGGATCATCCCATAGTGTTGGATCCCTATGAATGGCCCATGCATTCACCAATACGATGGCACCACGTGGCACGTTGTATCCACCTATGGTACAATCACTAGATGGCATGTGTGGAAGCAGAAGAGGAGCTGCAGGGTATAATCGAAGTGTCTCCAATATAATACTTTGAAGATAATGTAGCTTGGAAACATCTTGTTCATCAATCAGGTTGTCTTGACCAATTTGATTGTCTAGTTCAGCTCTAGCCTTCTTCAACACTTCTGGGTGATTTAGCAAATTGGACATTGCCCACTCTATTGTGACTGCTGATGTATCAGTTCCTGCAAGTATTATCACCTACACAACAATGTTAATTTGTTAGTTTAGGACATTTCAGATTTGAATGTCACCTTCTAAAAATGAGTGCATCAACCAATGGAGTTAAGCCCCGAATTCAAAACCAAATTACTTTCAATATTAAAATAATGAAAGGTAAAAAGAAGAAAAGACAAAGATTCAACTAATTACCAATATGAACCCTTTGATAACTTCGTCAGTGTAGTGATGAGGCTCAGATTCTTGCATGGAAAGAAGGTGATCAATCATACTATTATTTTCCTGCCTCTTACTTCGGTGATTGTCAACCAAAGTTTGCAAGAACCTGTCCATCCTTTTTCCAACCTTCTTCACCTTCTTTTCAAACCCTTCACCAAACCAGTTCAATATTGGCAAGTAATCTGCTGGATTTGCTGTTCCACTATTCTTGAATGCCTCTGCTATAAGTTCCCTAAATTCTCTTGCTTCTTCTTCATTCGTCACTTCATCTCCATGGTACCGTTTCCCTGCCACCATCCTCATTATGTTATTAAAGGTCATGTCATTAAGCATAGATTTCAGCTCCACTTTCGCAAACTCTTGACGTGAATCACACGACAATTTTAGTAGCAAGCGCCAGATTTCGTCTTTTCGAACAGTCACGGAGGCGTTTAGACGACTTGATGAGAAGATTTCAATGGCACCAATTCGACGTAAGTTGCGCCAATGATCACCATAAGACGATGTTGAAACTGTGGTATTGTTGTAGCCTAAGTGTTTGCCTATGATAAACTTGGGGCGATTGGCAAAAACGATATCGTTCTTGCTGAAGCATTCCTCTGCTGCGGTTGAAGATGATACTACAACAAGAAGCCGAGAACCGAGGTGGAGGTGGAAGATTGGACCATATTTTTGTGATAGACTATGGTACAAACGATGGATGGGGGGTTTTAGGAGGTGAACGTGGCCAATTACAGGTAGTGATGGTGGGCTTGGAGGGAGGTTTTTGGGGTGTTTTCTTGATTGAAACAAGTTTAAGCAAATGATGAGAAAGATAAAAGAAAGAAATGAGTAAAGAATTGTTGCTTCTCCCATTGTTTGATTTGCGTCTGGTAGCTCTGTGTTTGTTTGATTTAATTTGATTTTTTGTGTGGCATATACAAATAAAGTGCATTTGCTTTTATACAGGGGCGTAATATGAGTATTGCTAAAACATTTGGACCCACCCATCTTACAATGGCGGAATTTTCCAAGTTACACTACTTTTAACATGCATTTCACAATCATGTGCTTTCTTAGCTTATTTTAATCTCCCACTCAGATCAACAGCTTTTCTGTTTGACTTTTCTTTTTCTTAAAAGGAGGATCCGGTGTTTACTTGCGTAGGAGATATTGTCATCTTAGAGACTTCTTGCGTAGGAGATATTGTCATCTTAGAGACTTAGTCATCATTTTTATATTCCATCCGACTAGTCATAACATGCATTAACATTAACTTTATCCGAGACACTCAATTTGATTCAGACAAAGATTAATTAGGCTTAGTATAAATAGGTAAGTTCATTTGTATTTGTATTTGTATTTATTTATTTATTAATATATATATTTTATTATTTATCTATTAATATATTTATTTATTATTTATCTATTAATATATTTATTTATTTATTATTTATCTATTAATATATATATTTATATATTTTTTACTTTATCTTTTCTTGATCAATCTTCAGCTGGGATTAGGATTAGAAAAAATTGAAATGTATTCTGCCATGAATTTGGGACTGACAGAGTTGAGATTCGATTCAAAGATTAAATCTAAATCGCAGAGAGAGTTTCTGATCAATCCCTTAGGTTCATAGATCACACAGAACAGACACAAGAAACAACAGAGAGGTGAAACAGAAGCAAAAAGTATTTAGAGGCAATTTAGAATTTTTAAAAAATTTTTTTGAATTTTTTAGAGTTTTTTTCTGGAAAATTTTTGAAAATTTTTCAGAATTCGATGAATTTTTTAACAGCATTTGAATTTTTCGACGAGTTTTCTGACTAACTTTGAAGTTTCGGACGTCCTTTTTCAAATTTTGGTAGAACATTCAATCAAAATCTGGGTTCTTTTAGAGAAAAGGAAGAGAAAAAAAAAGGGAAGAGAAAAGGATGAAGGTGCATATGCTGAAAGGCTTAGCTTTTAGCCTTAAATACCTTGCTAAAATGACATCATTTTGGTGTTAGTAAACCTAGATGATCCACGCGTTTTTACTTGGGCTTACCTGACCCGTAGCGCAACCCGCGTCTGACCTGAATCACCCATTTCCTATTGAACGGACGAGCCAAGCCGAGCCATACCCTGAGCCGCTCTGTTCCAACCTCCTTTTGTGCCTCGAGCCGAGCTGATTCCAACCGCTCAAGCCGAGTCACGTTAAGGTTTTTTTTTCTTTGATTTATTTATTTATTTATTATTCCTTAATTTTAATTTTAATTTTAATTTTTTTTCTTTGATTTATTATTATTATTATTCCTTAATTATTATTATTATTATTTCTTTTTTTAATGAATTTTCTAAAATAAAAATTTCAAAAAAATATATTTTTAAGGAAAAGTTGAAAGTATCAATTTTTCTTAAAATGCAATTTCTAAAATAAAATTTTCAAAAAATACATTTTGGGGAAAAGTTAGAAATACTAATTCTCCTCAAAAATAAAAATTATCAAGAAAAACATTTTGAGAAAAAATTGAAAGTATCAATTTTTCTTAAAATAAAAATTTTCGAATGCTTTAAGGAAAAGTTGAAAGTATCAATTTTTCTTGTGCAAAAACAATGAGTTTCTTTTTTAAATAATAAAAAGAAAAAGATTTATATCAAAAGTTGAATCATTATTCTTTTTTTTTATTTTATTTTTTTTCTTTTTTTTCTTGAATTTTTTTTAAATATTAAATAATTCGATGATGGAGTCTCTATAAGTGAAATAGTAGTTTTCTTGCATACTCTTGAGGTGAGAGAATTTTTTAAATTTTCTGTCAAAAGTTTTAGAGTTAATTAAGAATAATTTTCAATAATTAATTATTTAGTAAAATTTTTAAGGCTTATCGGATAACACAAAATCAAGCTGGTACCATTTTGGGTGTTGTGAGGGTGCTATAACCTTCCTCACACATAAGCGAATTCTCGAACTCTGTTTTGGTTAATAGACCTGAACCTATTCTTTTAGGGACCCTTAATCAAGCTTAGGTTTTTCTTGAAAGGATAGATTCCTTAGGTGATGTAGACACCAAATTTGGTCCAGGCTCGAATCAATTGGGTTTGATCCAAATAGGTAAGCCCATTTGTAATTTTATTTTTATTTATTTATTTATAAATGTATTTTTTAATATATTTTATTATTATTATTTATCAATTAATATATTTATTTATTTATTTAATATATATATTTTTTCTCTTATTATTATTTTTTTACTTTATTTTTTTTCTTGATGGATTTTCGGCTGGGATTAGGATCAAAAAAATTGGAGTATATTTTACGATGAATTTGAGAGCTAGCAGAGGTGGGATTGGATTCAAAGATTGAATCAAAATCCTTGAGGAAATTGAGATTGATCAGAAACTTTAATTAATCCCTATAAATAGGTGTTGAAACAGAACCCACAGGACACGAAAAAACACAACAGAGAGAGGAAACAGAAGTAAGATTGTGTTTAGATTTTTTTAAAAAAAATTTGAATTTTTTGGAGTTTTTTTTTTGGAAAATTTCTGAAAATTTTTCAGAATCTAGCGAAATTTTTCGGCTAACTTCAAATTTTTCAACAAGTTTTTTGGCCAACTTTGAAGTTCTCAGCGTCTTTTTCTAGATTTTGGTAGAACATTCAACCGAAATCTGGGATTGTTTAAAGAGAAGGAAGAAAAAAGAAAGGAAGAGAGAGGAAAGGAGAAAGAAAATCTGAAGAAAAATCGAGTTTCAGCCTTATATATCCTCTCCAAAACGACATCGTTTTTACGTTAGTAAACCCACAGGATTCGTGTGTTTTGTCAAGATCCGACCTAACCGTAATGCACCCGATCCAAGAACCCTCTTCTCTGTCTGGGTTCAAGCCGAGCCAAGTTATTTTTCTGTCAAGTCGCACATCCGAGCCATCATTCTTTTTGGAGCCGAGCCATTCCAAAGGTTTATTTATTTATTTATTTATTTATTTATTTATTATTATTATTATTATTATTTATTGATTGATTGATTCGAATAATTTGGTATTCCTTATTTTATTTTTATTTTATTTTATTTAATTTTTTAAAAATGATTTTCTTAAAATAAAATTCTAAAAAAAATATTTTTGAGGAAAAGTTGAAAGTATCAATTTTCCTTGAAAATAAGTTTTCTAAAAAATATTTTCGAGAAAAAGTTGAAAGTATCAATTTTTCTTGAAAATAATTTTCTAAAAAATATTTTTTAGGAAAAGGTAAAAGTATATATTTTCTTTGAAAATAAAATTTTTAAAAAATATTTTTGAGGAAAAGTTGAAAGTTTCAATTTTCCTTAAAAATAAATTTTTAAAAAAATATTTTTGAAGAAAAGTTGAAAGTATCAATTTTTCTCGAAAATAAAATTTCAGAAAAATATTTTGGAAAAAAGTTAGAAGTACCAATTTTCCTTAAACAAAAAAAAAAACGTTTTAAGGAAAAATTGAAAGTATCAATTTTTCTTGTACAAAAGCAATGAGTTTTTGAAGAGAAAATGATTTATATCTAAAGGTGAATCATTATTCTTTTTTTTTCTTTTTTTTAATTTTCTTTAATGTTAAATAATCCAACGATAGAGCTTCTACAAGTGAAACAATAGTTTTCTTGCATACTCTTGAGGTGAAGAAATTTTTTCAATTTTCTACTAAAAGTATTAGAGTCAATAGAGAATA
Organism: Durio zibethinus; assembly: GCF_002303985.1. The sequence continues at coordinate 30,137,987 of NW_019168048.1, read as the reverse complement.
ATTTCCAATAATTAATTACTTGGTAAATTTTTAAGGCTTATTGGATAACATAAAATTAAGCTGGTACCATCTTTCGATGGGCGTTGTGAGGGTGCTATAACCTTTCTCACATGTAACCGTACTCCTAAACCCTGTTCTGGTTAGTAGACTTGAACCTATTTTTTTAGGGACCCTTAGGCTTAGGTGTTCCTTAAAAGGATAGATTCATTATATGATCAATCACACCTAGATAAAAAAGATTAGTGGCGACTCCTAAATACAATGTCTAACGATGGATTCCCAGATCTAGACGTTATGACAATTTTACGACTCCACTAGGGGACACCACTAAGAGTCAGGCCAGCAAAAAATTTTGTGTTGTCCAAAAGCCTAATAAAATTAAACTTTTGTTTAGATTTTTTATTCATTTACTTTTATTTACTTTGTTATTTATGTCATTCATATGCATGTGCATAACATGAATTCTATACCCGAGCTCCGTCCCTCTAGGAGGGAATAAAGTACCTATTGCTTTCGTGAGGTTTAATGCTTCGTAGTGGCTAGCAAAATACTCTCACTCAAATTGAGCCTTTTTCATTTGTAGCTTGTAATGGATGAGGATTGTGGTGCCTTACTAGTCTGTAATGGACAATGATGTAAGGAGCAATTTGGGAACCTTTAGACTTTAACCTTAAACCACATATAGTGAACTTTATAAATGCCTTACCTATAGATAAAGCCATTTTCTTCCCTTTAGAATTGTCCAAAAGCATAGGATTCATTTTTCTTATTAGGTATAATGTTCTAATTTCTTTAGTTATTTATTTGCCTATTTCTTTTTATGTGATACACTAACCTCTTCTCTTATTCATGTTTGCATGATTCATACTCATATCATAAAGTTGCATAAAGAACATTTGCCTAAAAGATGATATTCAATAAAAATTTTTCATGGACTCGACAGAATAACTAGTTTGTTCCTTATCTGTATTAGCTCTTTATGAGTCACCCAATTAAGTAAGGGTCCAGTCAGAAAAGATTCAACTGAAAATAAGGGATTGTTTTACCAATCGGATATGATTCTACCTTGTCTCAAGAAACATCTATCCTCATCATACAAAATAATTTAGAGGATTTGATTAATATATGGAAGAAGATGAGCTCATCAAGATAAGAATAGTTTTGCTAGAGACATGGGTATATAGCACACCTTCTTACAATAAATGTCGACAATCAACTAGTTAAAGCTGCAATGCAATTTTAAAATCCTACATACAAGTGTTTCATCTTCAATGAAGTGGATATGGTGCCAACCATCAAAGAATATTCGACCTTGTTGGGCCTGCAACTTAAGGCTCCTGACAAGATATATGTTAAAAAACACAAGTCAGGATTTTGCAAAGATTTGGCCTATCTCATGGGGATAGATAAGGAGATTATGGATTCTCACATAAAGAAGAAACAAGAATAGGTTTATCTACCTTACAAATTCTTTCATGATTTCTTAGTGCAACATGCCGATGAAGAATAAGAATTAAATTATTTGCCTTAGCCATATACGGAATGGTGATATTTCCAAAGGTTTTAGGTCATATTGAAATAGCAGTGGTTGACTTCTTCGAAAGTATGATCAATGGCTATAACCACAATAATATTAGCAGAGACTATTAGATCTTTGAATTACTGTCATCGGAATGAAGGGTAATTTATAGGCTACATATAATTATTATAGTTATGGATGAAAAGCCATTTTGAGTGGAGAAAAAGTGCTTTCTCGAAGCTTTATGTCCATAATTGAGCTCTGATCAAGAAATTCTATGAAAAGGGGTGGTCAAAATAAAAGTAAAAAAAAAAGTGAATAGTTTTCTTACAAGAACTGACAAGTGCTAAAGTAAGGTGGTTGGTCGCATGGATGAATCATGAACCTATGCTATATCAATATGGAGATAATACTATGGTCCCACTTTTGGGTTTATGGGGGGCAACAAGTTATATGCCACTTTTAGTAAGAAGATAGTTTGAGGCAGAACAGTTCATTCATATGACCCACGGGCTTCATCAATCAGATTTTTCTTATAGTGAGCCAAAGGTATTTCAGAGGATGAATGAGACAATTAAAGTACGAAAAAATCCTTATAGAGTGAATCCTGAATCATTCACTGATAAGGTCACTCAGGGGTACTTAGGTTAGAGGGCAAGACGAAGATAAAAAATGGTATTCACTTATGAAAGCTTTCAACCACCAACAAAAGGAAAGCTTAAAGAGACACCATTAGAATTAGAGCTTGCGACAAAAGAAGTTGAGTCTGAAATGATAAGTTAAAGCAAGAAATCTAGAAGCTTCAAGAAGAAAATGATCAGTGGAAAGATAAAGCTGAAATACATGAAGCTAGAGTTTGCAAGATTACAAGAGAACGTGATACAGCTATTAAAGACCTAGTAGAGCTACACCAAAAACATA